>KL647294.1:1792808-1847758 GCA_000727475.1 Sarcocystis neurona | reverse complement strand
TGCCGCTGCTGCTGCCGCTGCCGCTGCTGCTGCCGTTGCTGCTGCTCCCGCTGCTGCTGCTGCTCCCGCTGCTGCTGCTGCTCCCGCTGCTGCTGCTGCTCCCGCTGCTGCAGCAGCTGCCGCTGCTGCTACTGCCGTCACTGCGTCTGCAGCTGCCGCTGCGTCTGCTGCCGCCGCTGCGTCTGCTGCCGCCGCTGCGTCTGCTGCCGCCGCTGCTTCTGCTGTGTCTCTGCTTTCGCTGTGCCGCTGTTTGTGTTCGACCCACCTCCGTGCACGCCGCAGAAGCGGCAGGATGCGCTGCTTGAGGCTGCTGCCGCTGTTTTCAATCGGACTTGTGGGTGCAGGAGATGACGTCCCTGGAGCAGCAGCTGACGCAGATCGAACACCGAGAAATTGTACGGAGAGAAACGTCCGCGAAGGTCAATTCGTACGTGCTCGAGATGCGACAGTCTGCGCTCTCTTCGTATCCCACGCTCCTCCAGGACCCGGACAGAACCGCAAAGGTAAGGCTCTCCAACATTCACATATATATATATATATATATGTATATAGTGACAGCTCTGTGTCTGCAGAAGACTGTTCCATATTTCTACATATGTGTACTATATAAATATATATATATATATATATGTATGTATATAGCGAGACAGAGAAAGAGACGAACAACGCATATATGTATATATGTATGTGTATGACGTCTGTATATTTGTGGAAGAGTATTCCATCTCTCTACTACATGTGTGTATCATATGAATATATACATACTTGTATGTATATACATATGTAGCGAGAGAAAAAGAGGGGGAGAGCGCATATGCATGTATGTGTATATATTTGTGTAGGTGTAGGTGTGAGTGAGAAACAACTGAGGAAAGACGAGATGCCGCCGTCGCAGTCAGCAAACCCGCGGCACGTGTATGTTCTCTGCGTGTCTTCAACATACATGACTGTCCAAGGACATATCTCCCAGAGAAAGACGGAGAGGGAGGGAGGAAAGTATCAATATATACATGTTCATGTGTGCGTGGGTGAGAGGGGCTTTGGTGAGAGGAACTTTTTTTTATATATACGGTAGACGTGTGTGCGTGCCACTCGTGTGAACGCGCAGATCTGCAGACACACGTGTGACAAGTTCGACAATGCAGGTCTACTTACGCACGTATGTGTATGTTGCTGTTGTGTCTCTACGTGCGCTTCGATATATATATATATATATATAGTAGGGAGAGAGAGAAAGAAAGAGAAGGTCGGACCCTGTGTGCGTAGATATGTATCAGTCTACATACGGATGTATGTACACCTTGCTATCGTCTCTCTACCTCTCTTCCTATATATATATATATATATATATATGTATACATATAAGAAGCGAGAGCGAGAGAGAGACAAGATGGACACTCTGTGTGTGGATGTGTATGAAACAGCGTACGTATGTGTCTTTTCGGTTCTGTTGTCTCTCTACGTGCGCTTCGATATATATATATATATATATATATATATAGATATACATATATAGGAAGACGGAGAGATACACGCTGGACGCTGTGTGTGTAGGTATGCATGAATCAGCATACGTGTGTATGTCACATTTCTGTCCTGTCTCTGTATGTGCGCTTCAAAACGTATACGTACGTACGTATATGCCCACCTGTATAAGTACATACGTATGTATGTATATGTGTGTATTTAAGAAAACGCGCAGTCACGTACATATCGACGTGCATGTGCTGCCAGGGACGACGTGCTGGCGGGTCTGCAGCGACTCGCCTGGAGACGCACCACACGAAATGGCGATGCTCGTAACAGCACCCGCGCTCTCACACACTCTCTCTCCACATATATCTGTATACATATATATACATATATTATATATATATATGTCCTCCTCCCCTTTCTCTATATACGAGAAGTTCGGCGTACCGCCATGCGTACGCCGTCGTAGGGGGACGCCTTCGTCCGTGAAACTACTTGCTTCCCAGCTTCACGTCTGCCACACGTAAATGAGTATATATGCATACAGTCTGTATGTAGATAAACGCCGCTTGTGTTCATTCTTCTTCTACCTTGCGAACACGTATGGACAGGAGATGGGTTGACTCTTTTACGTTTCTCTGCACGTGTGTGGGTGTGGGTGTATGTACGTCTCCTGCAGCTGCGTCGCACTTGCCTCCATGTCCCAGCGCTGCATCTGTCTGTCTTCTCATCGTTTTCTGTTTCTGTCCCGCTCTCTCTTTCTGTCCCTCTGACGGGCCTTTCCACCCACACATCCGCACTCACAAACATTCCTTCGCTTCGTCCTTGATGATGCATGTGTCTTTTCGCCCCTCCGCGTTTATGTCGACATTTGTGTTCTGCCACGAATGGCTCTGTAGGGCCATGCGCCAGTTGCTTTCTTTCTTTTACACAGAAAACGTCTCTCCATCCTCCCTCCACCCCCGCTGCATCCGCAGGTGCTGCTGACGCGGGTCTTGCACCTGCTGCTGATGCTGCTCGTGGCGGTCCTTCCGCTGCTGCTAGAACAGCTCCTGCAGCGGCTGCTAGTGCTCTTGGTTGCGATGCAGGTGCTGCTGAGGCTGCGGCTGATGGCGCTGCTGGTGGTGGAGTGCTGCTGTTGCTTGGTTTTTCTGCAGGTACTGCGGGACGCGGAGGCCGCCCTGACTTCTCTGCGGGACGCAAGCGAAGAGCAGCTGAAGAAGGTGCAGCAGGAATTCCGCGCGTATTTTGAAGGACACGAGCCGCGGGTGTACGAGAAAGTCGAATCGGCTCGTCTGCAGCGTCTCGAAGAGCAGCAGCACCAGCAGCCGTTCGACCCGCGGCATACTATGGACCTTATTATCCGCCACATCGGCGAAGACCGGGACGCAAAGCTCCCGCCTGACGCCTGCGCCGAGCGAGCCAAGCGCGACCTCGAGGAGTCCAAACGACTTATCGAAAGTAGGAACAAAAAGGGGGGAAAGGGGAAGAGGAGAGAAACAGAAGAAAGAGAAAAATACACCACAGTCGACGCGCTGCTCCCGCTGCTTCTACACCACCACCCGCACAACCTGCCGCAGCTTCCTTCTCCGATCCTCGTCAGACACGCACACACGCAGAGACGGAGAGGACCTGCAGCAGACTGTAGAAACTTCGGGCAGAGCGGGTGACCTGCGTGAGGAGATTTGTGGGTAACTGCGTGGCTGAGGATTTCCGTATCTGCATATAAAGAGAGAGACACACACAGGATATGTGGCTGCGCATATCCGTCTCTCTCTATATAATATATAGCCATATATATATATATATATATACGGAGAGATAGATACAGAAACACGCACTCTGGATATGTGGCTGTGTGTACCCACGTCTACACATAACACATAGATATATATATATATATAGAGAGAGAGAGAGATAGACAGGCAGAGAGGTACCCACATTGAACGTGTGACTGAGTATATCCACGTCCACCTGTACTATAATGGTGTACATATGTATACATATATAGAGAGAGATATATATAGAGAGAGAGATACGCACGTTGGACGTGTGGCTGAGCATGTCCACGTCTACATAAAATATATAGGTATACATATATATATATATATGGAGAGAGAGACGGATTGTTTGCGCCATGGGTTGGGCGTCCCCCGTGTTTGCATGTGTGGCTCTCCGTCTACGCAGTGACCTGCTTGCGCGTCGTCGTAAGTCACAAACGCCAACAAAACACAGGATTGGGGGCCTGCTGCGTCCAAACAGATATATACGTGTATATACGGAGCTATATATATATATACACAGATATTGACTTGTGTCCTGAGCCGTCTGGTTCCAGGGCTCCGTCGTGTCTCGTGGCGCAGGCAGACGGATGTATGCAGGGGGTCTGCCCGGTAGCCCCCACTCCACCTACTCTTGGTGCGCTTCGCTTGTCTGCGACGCAAATATGTGTGCCCCTCCCTCTGTGTGCATGTACGTATCTATACGTGCGTGTGTGTGTACATGTATATGCATATACGCGGTACATACATGCGCACAGGCGGGCAGTACGACCTGGGTATATTTACGGCGGAGAAGAGCCTGGATTACATCGGCCACATCGATGCGCAGGACGTCACAGACCCCGCAGCGAAGGAACGGGTCGGCGAAATCAAGCTGGAAGCTCCGCTGCAGCTGGCGAAGGCGCAGACGCTGAAGGCGGAACACGACCGGGCGATCGAAGAACGGGGAAAACTGCTCGAGACTGCCGTCTCCCACTGCACGACCGCTCTGAGTATCGAGTAAGTTGTCCTGCTGCCTTGCCTGGACCAGCTGCAGAACCAGACACAGGCAGACACAGGCACAAGAACGGAAGGACAGGAGAAAGGAGGGGGCAAGGGAGAACACACGTGTCGAAAAGAGTCGAGGCGAGAAAGGAAGAGGGGAAGAAGAAAGGATAAGAAAGAGGAAGTTGACATACGTGTGTACACAGTCACACAGGTGCAAGAAAAGAAAGCAGGCACCCGCGTGTGTCCCAGGCTTATTCGGGCAGTCACGCACGCATATGGACAGAAAGTGTGAGGAGCCTCTGTGTGGGCGGTGCGGAGGGGAGCAGAAAATCGAAGAAGAGGTGATTCATCGATGCGACATAGAAAAAGAAGACAAAGAGAAAAACGTACGAGATGCTGTTGCGTCTCCACAAGTCAAGCGGGCTTGGAGGGAGGACGTGCAGCTACTCTCGACGTATATGAGCGAACTCATACATATATGTGTGTACATATGTGAATATACCAGCGAACATTCTGCACACGTTTTATGTGTGTGTAATGTCGTCCTCTTGGTGTTTTGTTCTGGGTTGTTTCTTCTTCCCCACCCAGTCCTCTGTGCCTCCACGTTGAATCCCTCCCCATACATACACATGCATGCGTAAACAGCACGTACGTGTTCGTACGCGCATGCTTGTGTGGTCCTGTGTGGTACATGTGTGTGTGGAGTGGAGAGCGTCTGCAAGCATATTTGCGTATACCCAGACACACACACGTGGCTGCATACAAATATTGACGTCGAGAAAACGTCCAGCTACGTGGGGAGATGCATGCGTACACCCGTATACACGCATGCGTGAGTGCGCCTGTACAAAGAGTGACTGACGTCGTACAGGCATCCCTGGGGGGGAGGGTACGGAAGCGAAGAGGGGAAAACGGAGGTTCATGCGAGGTGTGAATGCATGCAACTGGCAGAAGTCGGCAGCAGACGTAAATCGACGCACGAAGTGACAGACAATGTATGTGTGAGAAGGGAAGCACAGGGACAGATACGTATGGGCAGTGCGGGACGTACCAGCGTGTCCAGAGGTAGTCCTTCGCAACACACACGTATGTGTGGACACAAGATAACACGTAAAGACGTTAACAGAAGGAAGTACATACATGTGTGTATGATAACTGGCGCAAGGACGTGAGAAAAAGGGCCTTGACGCCTGCTGAGAATGTGTGCGTCTGTCTACCTGTGTTTGTGTGTGTGCATGCACGTGGACGCACAGACCGATTCATGTACATCACACGGCATCTACGTATATATATGTGTATGTATGTGTGTATGGGTGCTGGCGAGAGAACGTGAGAACGCGAGGATTGACTGCTGCTGAGAGTGCGTGAATCTGTGTGTGTGTGTGTGTGTGTCTTTTTCTTTTCTGCATGCACGAGGACGCGCACACATACGTCGGCAACGCGTCAACGTATGTATATATGTGTGGGTTAGTTTGTGTGGATACTGGCGAGAGATCGTATTAACTACGCCTAAGCGTGTGTGCGTACGTCTCTCTCTGTCTCTTTTTGTGCATGCACGAGGACGCACAAGCAGGCATCTGCAGAGCTACACATCCCTTGTATAGATATCCTGGCTCTCAACTTGTGTGTACACATGTCTTATCCACAGACTTGCAAGAAAGTTGCTGTTTCTCGTCCACCCGCGTGAACGCAGTCGTTGCAGGAAGCTGCATATAGTAGTTAGGAGTCAAAGGGAAGCGATTATACGAACACCCACGCACATCGACTTCGAAGCGACGCGCATGCAGAAAATACCTACACATATATGACTCTGGGAATACTACACCTGTACTTACAAACACACGTTTATATATATACATACATGGGGGAAATACCTACACGTATATACTTCTGGTAATACTAATTCTATACTTGCATGCATATATGGAACCTACACGTATATAATTCTGGCAGGACTACAGGTATGCTTACATATACACATATATATATATATATATATATATATCTTTGTGGTCCTCTGTATACATGTGGACTGCCTTGTTCGCGCGTACAGACACGCGTTTGGAGGAGCTGTGCTTGTTTCTGCCTATTGCTACACGCGCTCGTCTACGTATACCTGTGCAGATATATACACATGTCTGTATTGAGATATACTCATAAATATATGCATACTTCTATACACACGTCCATAATGCATGCATACATATAGATGCATGCGTATATATGTGCATACGTATACGAGTGTATATGTATATATATATGAGAAGCACGTGTATACGAATATATCGACAGACACGTCGTGCTTCGTATGTGTACGTATATATGTTTGATGTGGTCTTTTTAAGAAGTCGCAGTACAACGGATGTGCTGGCGCAACGCAGCGAGCGTGAGAAAGCTGCTGTTGCGTGGACGTACTACGTCCCTAAGTACGCAGACGTATACAGAGACGCGTATACACACTTACACAGACATATATATATATGGTCGAGACTGGCGTATAATTCTGGAAAGATGTACCTGCCTATAAAATTAGAGCTGCTGAGACACGCTTCTGATAGAATGAGAGAGATGCCCGTTCGGTTGAATGCGTAATGGTGGCGTCAACGGGCGGTCACAAGTGTACGCACTTATATATGTGGACACACAAACGTATACAGACGTACATGTGGATATATATATATATGTATATATAATTGGTAACGTATGTATATATATATACATATATATATGTGATCCTGTACGTGTGAGAGTCCGACGGCATACATGTGTATATGTGTGTGGACGTGTGCATACGGGGGCGCATAAGGATATATATATATATATCTGTTCTAGGTAAGTCTATATCTGGACAGAGTTCGCACAAGTGTGGGTGCAGAAATTATTTGTATGCATGCATTTGTATGTGGGTGGATGTTTATGTGTACATCTCCAGCCCGTCGAGCGTGGAGGCCTTTCTCCTGCGTGGACGCGCGTACATGGCCAAGGGCGACCTTGCTAACGCAGAGGTAATGTTTTTTAGTAGCGTCCTTCTTCTTGGCTGCTGACGCTGCTGCCGGTGCTGCTGCTGCTGTGTGTGTGTGTGTGTGTCTACCGTATGTTTCGGCTGCGTTTCCACTACCGGTGATGGTACTGCTGCCTCCATTCTCCGACTGCTGCTGCTGCCGTCGCAACCCTGTGCTTGAGAGAGAGGCAGCAGCAGCACAGAGAAAGAAGGTGGTCTGCAGCAGCAAGAGAGAGAGCCGTTAGCACCCAACAAGAGCCGCAACAGCGAAGCAGAGCGAGCCACAGCAGCAGCAGCTCGCTGTTTAGCGACAGGAGCGCCGCTTCGCAAGCAGCAGTCACCGCTGACGCAGCAACTAGTCAAGGCCGGCATGCACGCGTGCGTGCTGGCGTGCTGGACCAGTAAATACGTAGGTATCTCTACAAGTACATGAAACTGTGTATGTGTGTGTGTGTGTTCGTATGCGTATGTGTATGTGTCTGTGTGTGTTCACATATAATATACACGGAAGATAAACGCTTGCAGGCAGGCGTATACATATGTCAGTCCAGCGTATGCATGTGCCTTCCTGCGCGCAATCTTTGTCTACTTGTATCTGTCCCGTTACAGTACGTATATACCGTGTCACTGGTGTACACACCCGTTCTCGTTTGTATGAATGTACACACGTCTACACATACGTGCGCATCTGTATATATATATATCTACTTATTTGCCTACGTATACATGTATAGGCAAAGGTTGCAGGGCAACTTTCTTGCAGCATCACTGGGTATTTCGTCGCAGCGTGTGGTGCACTGCCTCGTCCGACTGTTCTGCATGCCAGGGGAGAACAGCTGCTTCTCTTAAGCAGCCAGTCTTCTTTTGCATTTGTACCTGTTTGCAGACACAACCATCAGCTGTGGGCGATCCTGTGTGGAGATCTTACAGGCGTGTTGCATGTATGTAGATGTATGTGTGGAGGTGTGGGTGGGTGAGCAACCACTTCTGCTACTGACACACGCCTCCCAGTATAGGCGTGTCGGTTGGAAGATGTGAAGTGCCGCGAGAACTCCACCGGCACCCCACCTGCTCAGGGCATTTGTGTTATCGGCGTGTGTGGGGCAGGTACGTACGTGTGCGAGTGCTTATCTATTATACCTCTATGTGCCTGTTAGGCCTCTGTGTGAGGCGGACACACTACACATATATATATGGATGTATATCTCTGCTGTGTGGGGGTGAGTGCCTGTATGTTTATTTGCCTGTTTGAGATGTACTTGTGCACACCGACGGACACGTATATACGTGTGTGTCTATTGGGTGGGTGTATGTGCGGAAAACTGGTGCCCAATGTCTGTGTGTGTGTCCCTCTCTGTGTTTCTGTCTCCGTCTGGCTCTCCGTGTCTTTCTCAGTTTCTCTCTATCCAAGAAATGGAAGTTCACGCACACAGAGGGACAGCTTTTTCTCTCCGTGTGAAAGCTGCAGGCGCCTGCACGTCTGTAGCAGGATGCGTTGCATGCAGGTGGCGTCTGTGTACATGCGTGTCTGTACCTGTGTGTGTGTGTGTGCGGGTGCGTGGAAGCCGTGCTTTCATCCCCTTACGTTTACACGTGGAAAGAGAGAGAGAAATACTCTGCGAAACTCTCTTCCGGTGCGCGGGCGCATGCGTGCGATCGCCGGCTTGATGTGTTGTGACTGCTGTTGCAGAAGGACGCGCAGAGCGGCCTGGCGCTGCTCCCAGGAAGCATGCCTTTGCGCGCGGTACGTCGTCTTCCTGAATCGTGGAACTGGTCTTCTACGTACACACCAGAGCAGCAGCTACAGCCCTCCCCTGTGAATAGGCATCTCTGTATCTTGTGATGACGGCGTCTGTGCGTGTATGTAGACACACAGCGGTTCTGTGCTACCTCGTGGGAAGTCACGGTTGGTCTACTTCGTTGACATACATATATATATATATACACATATATATACAGGAGAGCGATAGTTGGAGTACTTAATCGGATTCACATATTTATCTTGTGTGTGTACGTGGAACAAAAGATATATGTGTACAGAGTTATAGCAGTGGATCCGGTTCACTCCACTCTCATACATGTTGTTGTGGAACAGTATATATATATATATAAATATTCTATATATGTAGTAGTCTACGTGGTTGTTACGCACAGGGTTGGTTGTGAGTATCAGAGCGACGTTGTGTACACATGCCTGTGTGGACCTAACATGGCAGAGCAGAATACGAGTCACGCGCGGACTAAAAGATCGGCATGCAGTCCGGACTGTCAGGTGTGCATGTGCTGCGTTTTTGTACACATACGTCTACTACGTGCTTAGAAGCTTCTATAAATATAGGTGTCGGCGGGTAGAGAGATTATATTGACCAGCTGAATCGAAGGACTGATATATAACAGGCACACAAGAGACCGCCTCCACACCGTCCCAACCCACGTGTTGTCCCCCAGCACACAAGTACATAACAGAGAGCACACACGCACATCTAGGCCCCTAGGGCTACAACCATCCGTGGAACTGCATGCACCTAACGACACGAGACCGTATAGCTGCATGCGCTAACTTCCCGGACACACACATATGTAAAGGTCGCTTTAGTATATGTGTATGTCTGTGTATATATAGGCTGCACGACGCAGGGGCCTGCGAGAGGTTTATGGACCATCTCTGCATATAGACAAACTGATGAGAGAGCCTCGTGCGTGCATTTCCTCTCTCCCCGGGATTTCCCCAGTATGTAGATGCGTCCGTACATGTGTGTGTGTTTGGGAATGTGAAGATAGTGCAGAGGGCGCATGCGTCAAAGGACGCATGTGCCTGGTCGTTGGTGCATTCTTGCGGGGGTCTGTTGCAGCGCGTCGTGGCTTCATAGTTGCGTCCAAATGCGTCTGACTACCTGATCAGCGCGCGTGTGTGCATGTCTCCACCATTGCGTGCGCACAACAAACGCGAATGTATTCATTTTCGTAGAGCAAGTAGCTGCATGCCTTCTGCTGTTGCCTAGCGGCCTGAGGCGCTTCAGAAGTAATCTTGCAGGCGCACACCTCCCCAGTACCTACTTCCATCCGTCGTCATAAGACAGGCCTGCATGCATGTGTGTCTCGCTGCTGCATGCGTCGGACAGTCTGTGGGTGCGTCTGACCCGCATGCGTGCATGCGGTCGACCAGCACCGTGAGTGCATGACAAGAGACAGGACATCCCCGCTGAGTTGCTGAGGTGCATGCATGCACTGCTGCATGAGTGGCTGGCATGCAGTGACACTTGTGAGCTGAGGGCGCGTGAAAAACAGGCGCGCATGCCATGCAGCCCGCGTTCGTCTACTTCGCATGCTTGCACACAAGTCCTGCATAGGCTCCCTGCATGCATTGGGGGTGGGTGAAGGAACCCGCTCATGAGTGTGCCGCCAAACCTACGGACCGGGAAGACGATGTGCAGTGGGAAAAAAAGAGCTTCTCGATCCACGACCGCTGTCGGCCTTGCAGAGCCCCGTTGCCGCTGTGACTGTATATTGCTACGACAACGAAGCTGGCGTGCTGCTGCCGCTGCTGTTCCGCGTAGTGCTGCTGTTAGTGTGCGTGTTGGTGCGGCTGCTGCTTAGCACTGCTGTTGCAGAAACGTGCTGCTGGGGTTGCAGAACGCTGCTGCTGCTGTTACATAGCGCTGCTACTGCTGTTTCGTAACACTGTTGCTGCTGTTGTTGCATACCGTTGCTGCTGCAACGCCGCTACCGGGGGGCATGACGCCGCCCCTGTGGGGTTACAGCTGTGATTTGCTGCTGTAGCTGGGTGACATTGCTTCCCTCCGTTGTTCGGGTGCTGCGCACTCGAGCTCTTCCTCGTAACTCCTGCTCTGCAATGCACGGAACTATGATGGTATCGCACAGCTCCTGGTGCAGCGCTGCTCGTCGACAGCTGCATCTCGAGTGCTGCTGCTGCTGCCTTAGTTCCTGCTGCCACACGTGTAGTGCCGCCACGGTGTTAGAAACGCTGCTACTTCTGCGAAGGAACTGCCGCTGATGCCTTGCCTCTGCTCTCCTGTGCCAGAGCTGCGGCTGCAGTTGCTTCAGACGCTGATGCAGCTGCTGCACGAATGACGTGGAGAAGTGCTCCTGCCGTTGCGAGTAGGCTGCGGGTGTGTTTTCGTCGCTGCTGCTGCCGGAAGTCTGCGAGTGCGGCTGCCGCTGGGGAGTCGGCCGCAGTGCTGTTCCTGTTGCAGTGGCTGTCCTCGGGATGTGTGTGTGTTTGCTGCAGCTCCACGTGGAAGTAGAACAGCGCAAGAAGCGGCAGACGCATTAGGCGGTAGCAACTGCACTTGCGACAACGTCCACGCAGAGCAACAGCTGCATGCAGAGCGAGAGAAGGCAGAAGCAGAGGGTGAGCCAGCAGGAGGTGGAGGGACCGCAGGAAAAAAGGCGCGAAATGCAGAAAAGCAAGCGCTTAGGTCAGAGAGGGGAAGTGTCCGACGTCGTTCTGGCAGCAGTGGAGGGAAGGTGGTGTGGGGAAGTGACAGAAACACTGCGGGTGACTTGGAACCAGCAGGCGCAGCAGCAACCACAGTAGCAGCAACCGCCAGGCATGCACCCGCACCGCCAGCGCGATGCAAGCGTGTGCCAACAGCAGGAGCGCAGCAACCGGCGGGGAGAGTCCGACAGCTGCAACCGGCGGGGAGAGTCCGACAGCAGCAACAACAGCAACGACGCAGGTGGTCGCAGCAGGAGCGGCCCCAGCTGGCAGCGTGGAATAAGAAATTGGGCAAATCGTTCGTGCATTGAAGAAGCTCCTGCAAACTCGCAGTCATGAGCGTAAGGACTAGAGGACCGCGAAGCGCAGAGGTTAAAATGAAATCTAGAAGACGAGAAAGGGAGCAACGGAAGGAAATACGAGAACTGAACGGGGCATGCACGGAGGAGAAGGATAAAACAACAACGGGGAAGTGCAGAAGAGGACAGCGTTAGACACGAAAAAACAGGAAGCAGCTCTCCTGTTTTCGTGAGTACTACCGAGCGATACGGGTGAAGACGAGGCGTAGATAGATGCGTACGCGTACTTGCATGTAATGTATGCATGTCGTCCCACTCAAGGGCATTGCGAATATATACGCACACGTATACTACCACCCAGCCGACGACGGGAGACGCTGCAGCGACGCAGCACAGGGGAGAGGGTTTTTCGACGTGTTCGTGTGAGTGCGGAGGCGAGAGAGACAGCAAGAGCTGCGATCGACGGGGCGCGCTACTTGCCCTGTTGGACACATGCAGCTGAAGAAAGCGGCATGCAAGTCACATTCATAAACAGACGAAAAATCCGTGTACTTGCCTCATTCCGTAGTAGTTGTATATATACATATATGTGTGTGTATGTGTGTCTGAACGCATGTGGGAGGAAGAAGGACAGATCAGAAAAAAGAGGCGTTCAGGATCCCCATTTCGCCGATCGAGGACAAGGTGCCTCTGTGCTTGTGTGCAACGCCCGTTTCCGCCGTGGAGACGAAGTGTAAAGAAGCCCGCTAGAGAAGCGTATCCAGATGTGCGTCGTATATGAAAACAAGATACCTGTGAATCCTGCTGGTCTGCAGAGGTGTGTAAAATATATGTGCCTCCAAGTATACATGTGGGACAAGGAACTTCGGGGAGGACACGCGTATCCGGACCCACGCGGGCAAACGAGGGCTTACTCGTAGCACGGCACCTTGCACTAGATCGAACATTCACACATAAATAAGACACGCACGTATTCGAACGTCCACGTGTGTGCACGTACATATGTGTGTGAAGAGCGGCTTTATACGTATGCACGTGTCTCAGCGAATACGCGTACTTGGATGCCAGTGGACTTTGGGAATGACTTTCTGTGCAGTTTGTGTGGAATTGATTTCACGGGTATGTTGTTGTTGTGTGCGCAGATTTCGGTGTAATGTTTGCGTGTCGACGTGGAAAAAAAAGGCGCACCGGCCTTGGGGAAGTCGGTGTTCTCTGACGAAGCGCTAGCTTTTTTACGACGGCTTACAGGCAGAAACATCACTTCTGTAGATTAGAGTGATCCTGAGCACGAAGAGAAGGTGCACGAGCTGGAAAGGCTCGCTTACCGATAGAGTGGACAAGAAATTAGTCATTTCTGATGGAGAGAGGATACACGGGTGAGCTGGGAAGGCTCAACTACTAGAGTAAACAAGAAGCCAGTCACTTCTTACGGCAGCGAAGGCTTGAAGATCTCTTGACGCACACAGAAGCCGTCGCAAAGGCCGAACAAAATGTCGTGATTGATGAGCATCGTAGTGATCCAGATGAAACCGTCATCTTCCAAGGTGGTGGACAGGACTGAAATTCGAATGTGCAAAATCAGTATTCGAGTCACAAGAAACAGCACACTTCTTGTCTAAGAAGTTTATACTTACGCAAAATTTGGTTCGGCAAGGAAATATGCTGAGAAGAAGCGGAGGGAGTAGGAAATCAGAACAACGCAGTAAAGCTTTGTATCTCTGATGAGGAAACCCGACGTCGCAGATCATGAGGATTACGAGTAGGAATATCAATTTTTGTACTGGTGGTAACAGTAGCAGGAGTGATAGTAGTGGTAGTAGTAGCACTAGTAGTAGTAGTGGTTGTGCTGGTATGTACGTACGCCGTATCAATTTCTACCGGAAAAAGGGGGCACCACGAGACCGTACTCTCTGTGTAGATTCTTATTTCGTACTATACGATGTTTACACATATATATATATATACATATATATATGGACCTGTAGAAGAAACAGACACGCCGGCAGCGACGAATAAAGCATACAACACGTGGCAGAAGGTACACTTGTGTAATTTGTATATTTGAGCATTTATATTATATATATAAATACATATGCATAAGTGGAAGGAAATTCATTCACTAGGATTTCGTGATTAATGTAGCTCCACTGTTCAAACAGATGCACGCATGTAAATACATGTGTGCGTATATGTGCCGCACGAAGAAACTTTACTGGAGAAGCATAGCACCTTTTCCCCTCACAATTATTTAGTTGTTTGTGTCAACTTTTACAAGCGGCTACTCACGTTTCCATAACTAGTCTCATTTGCAAAAAACGCCTTTTCAAATGGTGACAGTGCATCATATGAAATCTTTGTGAACACATTTCTCACGTCAGACACCACTTCCTAGGCTTACAGAGTTTGCGGAGGCCACAATAATTCTCAGTTTGACTCTCCATCAAAGTCTGTTTGGGCGCCTTAATCGAGAACAGCAGAGATAACGCAGCAATGCTGTTCAAATTGCACGTCAACAACGCAATATACAGAATTCCTAGCCTCTTATCTTGAACTGCCGTAACAACTAGGGCTGCCTTCTGCACCATACGTTTCGAAAGAAATCGGCCCCCGGCTGTTCCGAGTACTAAGAGCTAACGGCGAGCAGATTCTCAATAAGAACGACTAGTCCTCTCTGCCTCATGAAGGATCAAGCGGTAAGCGATAGATGCAGGCTCCTGTTCCACGTGGTTATCCTGCGACAGAAGCTTTAGTTTTTGCAGGTCGTCCCTGGACGAGTTCTCTTAAAATGATATCGTCCTACAAGCTCACCGTTAATGCACCATTTAGTTTTATGCTCCGCCTATATCGCTCCTCACCTTAACCTCCTGCTGCGGTTTGTCGAACTTCCTGAAATATTTCGCCGTTGCCTCACCGGATTAATGTATCACTTACTACTTTCAGTTGCGTTACAAAAGTCTAATCTCCCACTAGGGAATCCATAGCTGTGTATTCCTCGTTGATCATCATCTACCACGTGTAGTGTAGGCTGCACGCGTAGCTCAGAAGCGAAAGCGCTTCTTCCATCAAGTGCCGCCAATTTCCACAAGCGTCTTGGCTATCCGGTGGATGAGAGCACGACTGCTCTTCATTATTGCTCCACCCCGTACCTTTCCGCTTCACTTCTGTCATCTGCTTTGTGCACCTGCAAGTGCCTTTACCAACAAGGGCGTCCTTCTACCGTATCTACCATATAATGACGTACTTGCCCGTAGGAGGCCGACGAAGCGTCTCTCCACTGACGAGTCCCGCATATCCTTCTTGCATCAGCAAAACAGTGACTCTAGTTTACGCCTTCCGGTATCCAATTTTTTCGGTAATCATTGGGCAGTTCCGTCACTTACTCCCATCATAGGTTCTTCATAGACACTCTTGTTACGCCTTTTTTCTTCCTGTGTCCATTTCTCCCGGACTTGTCGCTTTCTTTGGTTCCTCCTGGGTACTGGTTTCTTATGCGCCTTTTCTAGCTCGGGATTACCCTTCTGCTCTTCTCGCTGGCACTACTATCAACACATTTGGACTTCTTCACAGTCCTCTCTCTGCAACATTTTAACAACTCTCCTCACATTCAACGAGATGTCATCAGTAATCCTATTTGCAGGTTTCGTGTGCTCTGGAAGAGACCTCTTTTTTCTGCCTAGCACAGCAGCGTATCAGCTGATCTCTTGTTCCCTTCCTTCCAATTTCTACGAAGTATAGATGGCCTCGTTCTCAATGTCAGAATAGTGAGAGAGCTGCTGGCATCGCATACACGCGTACACAAGCGACTGGTGGAACCAGCAGAAGCGTGGGAACAACTGCACTGATATTAGCAGTATAGTTGATGGACCGGCGGCAGCGTCGACCACCGAGAAACAACTCCTTCTGGTGTGTGTGTGTGTGTGTGTGTGTGTGTGTGTATGTGTGTGTGTGTGTGTGCGTGGGTAAGTGTGCATGTGTGTGTGCGGTCGGGTACGAATCGTTCAGTCCGTGCCTTTGAATGTGCTTCTGTGCAGGGCACTCACGTGCTGGTGTTTGCAGTGAAATTCTAGAAGCCTGCGTATGTCGTGACAGTGGTTCTTTTGTGTACAAAGCTTCTCAGATATATGCGCCGCAGCGTTGCTCGAGTATGGCAGCGCCCTCGCGATTTCTGACGGTGTCTTTGAATACACGTGAGAAACCTTTGTCAGAGCGGCAGCACTAGAGTAGATTGTCCCCATTTTGAGTAACTGCTCCCTCGCAGTTTCTTGATTCTAAGGAAACCGTCTCCAATGCAACAGATACGCGACAGGTTCTTCCCGATTCAACATCAGGGCGGGATTCAGATCTCAGCCACTTCGTGAAGCGTAATGCAGAAAAGTTCCTTTTCCTCCTCAACCTCATCTTTGTAACTCCGTTACGTTGTTTTTCTTCGTAGCATATCCTGTAGCTCTTTACCCTTCCCTGTCTGACGTCTTTCCATTTAGTGTGTGGTTCTTCTACGTTCTGTATAGGCTCATCGTGGTCTCTTACGCGCGTCTTCGCCCGTTCTTGCATGAATGTTTCGACCACTGCATAAGAGCGGAAACCACGGGCAGACACAACACCTGTAAGACAGTCATTTCCCACATTATCCTTTGTCTCTCCATGTGTCCACAATCTCACACTAATTATCCGAGGGCTATATACCCACGTGTCTTCACGAAGTGCCTTGATTCTGCTGATTTTCACAGCGCTCTGTTCCATGCAAGTTGTTCCACGTTCCCGCATTGTTTTGATATTTCGTCTCAATGCCCCGACGCTTTCCGCAGTCCTTCCACGAATTCATGCCTTTACCGTATCGACCCCAACGGCTCTGCATACCTCTGCAGAAGTTGAAGAGACACAGCTTAATGGTCGCCTCACGTTGGCTTTTAAAAAGATTTCCAAACGTTTCTACGACTCCTTGAAAAAATTCGATGCGTGCATTTCATCAAACACTTCGGCTTACTCTCAAAACACGCCCTTCATCTTGCCGCAGTTTTCCTAAAATTGAACTTCAGAACGAAAGACATTCCAGACATTTCCACGGATACAACTACGTGAATACATCAACATGCTGTTTTTCATTGTACATCATTGCTCTGTCATAAACCACCTTCAATTCCTCGTACCTCAACTACTGCGGCCATTTGTTTCACTGTCAGCGTATACACATATAGCGTTGGCGCACCACGTATTCGTAACATACACATACACTATATACATATACTATATATGTATGTATATATATATATATATACATACATACGTATCTTTGCACGTTACGTCCGTATTTGCACTCAGTTTCGAGTCCCGCCGCATCTCTTTGAGCACGACAAGGCACACGGAAATTTTTTGCTCTTCACCATATGCCCTTCGTCCTCTTTCGTTCTCTACTAAGCCTCCGCAAACTCACGAGGGCCCGTAATAAACAATCCTATGTAGTTGTTCAATCTACATACACGCACGTGTGCAACTATGCCATCTTAGAGTGAACTGCGTCGACAAGTATGTAATACAAAGTTACACCTATTCCAACAGATATTGCTGCGCAGCAACCCATTCGCTTCTTTAAAAAAAAACGGGCTACCTACAAATGCTGGAAGCATAGGTGCACATGGATATTCTCTCTGACCCCGTCCACACTCTTGTCGTCGTCACGGCCACTACTGCAGGCGTGTTAACGCAGACACAGCAGCGGTGCGACTCGGGGAACCCAAAAGGAGAAGGCAGCAGCAGCAGAGCATCATATTTCGGCGTGCAGCAGTCCCTGACGTTCTCTACCATCTTGTCACTGCACCGTTATTCCGTGTGCACACCACTGACATGCGCCTTATTTGTGCACGTGCGCCTACGAAGCAATGATGTGTGCGCGCATAAAATCCACCCGCACACGTGGGGTACATCCGTGTATAAGGGGGAACTCGCGTCCGTGTGTACACATCTATGACTGCAGAGTACGGCCACGTGCGCTGGTTTTCAACGAGGGTGCACACACAAAATATACGCGCGTATGAAGTAGCTTCCCATCTACTCTTGTCGCAACGGAGTAGAAACCGCTACCCACACAGACAAACGCACGTCCTCAGGTACCTGCACCATACCGCTCTTCCTTGTTCATACGTCAGCAACTCTATGAAAAAGTCCCCCACACGTATATATACACATTTGCCGGAATAAACGGGTCGACAGAAGGATATATCTCCACATCCGCGTACATACACATCCTCACACATATACCTCAAGTTGTGCTCACTGACAAGAAACGTATGGGTACTGATCTACAGGCGTATGCCACAACGAAGTTGCGGAGATACATGGCACCACTTGCATATACATACATATACTTAGAGTCACCTAAACGTCACTAACTTGGTGAAGTTGATCCTCCTATGTGTGTGTATATATACGTACTTACGCATACACAACACACAGGAGTCTCGACTCGTACTCTTCGTAAGGAGAAGACGTGAGTGGGTGCTGAGATGTGGAGTATCTGCCCCTGCATGGGGACGTGCCAGTAAGGCGGATCTCCCCAGAAGACTCTTTACACGAATTTCCCATACACCTGTAGATACGCGTTGACAGATATCGATATAGAAACAGAGACGCATTCATGTACAAGAGCGATACGTGACAACATCTTCTACTGCTGGAGTTCTGTGGATGCAAAAAGAAAGCTGCTGCAGTACGCAGCCATCGGCACCGAAGTCACGCTGCATGCAGTCACTGCTGCCACCGCTCCTCGTCCTCCTGCGCTGCGCTCCCTGTGACACTTTCGCAGGCGCTGCTGTTTGTTTTGCTGAACAGGTGCCGCTGAGCTCTCGTTTTTACCACTCCCGTCCTGCTGTCTTGGCTAGACCACCCGCTGCTGCTGTTCCTCCTTTGTTACTGACGCTCCCGCTTCTCAAGACGATGAGTGTTGACACGCAACTTCCGCCTACGGCTCCTGCTCATACACGCCGGCGGCTCTACGTTTCTGTCTCCAGAACTACCATACAGATCTACATCTAGATAAGCAGGGATGTTTGCGTTTTCCTTCATGACGGGGGCACGCATGTGCTATCCCGGCTGCTGTGGCTCCGTACCCTTGCTCCTGCTCCTCCCGCTGCCCCTGCTGCTCCTCCTCCTCCTCCTGCTGTTTCTACTGCTGCTGCGGCTATGTCTCGCCAATCAAGTAGCAGCAGCTTCCTTTATTCACTGCTGCTGGTCCTTCTGCTGCCAGGGATGCGTACACACAGCGCGCCTAGTACACGTCAGGAAACCTGATCAACAGCACCACCAGCGGCAAAACAATCTCACCCTCTAGCAGATTGTCAACCGATGCATAAATTCAAACTATACAACGTAAGCGACATATTCAGAGAAAAAGACACGCTCACACACAGACATACACACAATACATATCTATCTACACACATGCACATAAACAGGCAGTATGTACGTGCACGCAACGAAGCTGTGCATACGTATTCCTGCACCTAAATCCGCAGCTCAGCGTCATTCAAGAGGGTGGAGAGTTACCGACGGACCTTCCCAGGCTCTCTCACGCTGAACGGCTGCTTCGTGAACTGTCATATCAACAGCAGCAAGACCAGAGAAGGACAGTCTACAGCGCAGGCGCGACCATCACAGCGCAGCAGGACCTCAAGCAAAGCAGCAGCACGTGCCGCATAAAAAAGTCGCCGGGCCAACAAAAGCAGATGCAAAACAAGGCACGCACAAAACGGAGACTGTTCACGCACAACTTCACTTACGGTTTGTCAAAAGAAGTGGTGGTGTCTCTGCACAAGCCCCCACCGGCGTTGCCGCGCCTGCTGCTATTGGAGCTGAGCAGCACGAGAGTTGCTGTCGCATCCTTCAACCGCTGGACTTCCTGTTTCAACGCCTGCTTTTCTGCCTTCTCTCTTTCCAGTGCTGCGCTGCTCGCCTCCGCCTGCCGTTGTAGCGCCTGTCACATCAGCACGTGCAGCAGCAGAAGCGCCAGTTCATGCGCACGGCACAGTCGAACACGCGGCACCCACCCGTGCGCCCAGCAGCAGCAGCACCAGCAATATAAATCGACTCCGGGATGGACCCAGTTGCGCCAGTACGCTTTACAAAAACAGCGGCGGCAGCAAGGACGCAAAGGAGGGGACGCTGGCGCATCTTAGCACATCGGAGCCTGCCAGTGCTGTTGCGAGACAACCGGCGGCGCGGCCAGCGGTAGCAGCAGGTGCAGCACCTGTCACCGCGACGAACGCAGCAGCAGCACGCAGAGCAGGAGATGCAGCTGCAGCAGATTTAAAGAAGAGATTCCCGTTGCACGCGCACACAGATACAAATTGACAGGAAAGAACAGGATGCGGAGAAACTTGTCGCTGAAGCAGCCGCTGTATCACCTCTGGTCTACCCACCTATACGCGCCCGCGCAAAAGCAGAATACTAACGCACTCCAGGCACACACATTCGTACAAGCGTGTACATATAAACTTGTCGATGTCAAATGTGTGTGGACACGAAAATATAGATATATCCTGTTGAGTACAAAGACACATACATACACACTCTTGAGTGTGTCTACGTCCGCACACACGCGACACGTATGTACGTGGAAAAAGTCCACAAACCAAACAAAGACGTATCTCCACTGCTCTCCTTTCCTACAAACAGTGACTCCGCAGCCAGTTACATTCCCCTGGATATGTATATATATACATATACACATATGCGTACATACACATACATATATCTATAGCAGTCATAAAAACTCTTAACGCACATGTAACACTCCACTCGGTATATATATATATATATGGCAATAATAGGAGTTGACATTGCAGCATATTGCAATTCACTGGCTATCTATATATATGTATATACACGTATACACATTTACATATAAACATAAACTGAAAAAGTCGAGATACAAGACGCCAACAGACGCGCAAGTGGAGATGTGCCGTTGCACGTGTCGTAGATGTAACTGATCAACGGAAGGGTGCAGGTAACGAAGCGAGACTGTCGCCTGCCTGTACGAATGCCCTACGTGTATGTCCGCAAGACCACCAAGAAATCTTTACGAAAGAAGAACAAGAGAGGCATACGGACATATACACACACATGTCTGCAGATAGACAGAGACATAAGAGAGCTAGAGAGAAAAGGGGTACTCCACAGCAAGCTCTCCGTAGACGGGAAAACAAAAGTATCACTGTTGGCGCGCACGTCCACCCTTCTGGAGTGCCAGGAACAAATTTCCCCTCCCACGTCTCGGCTGCAGAAGACGGGGACAAAAAAATCATTACCTGCAGTCGTTCGTGCTGCGCCTTGACTGCACGCGCCAGCAACACCTTGTCGCTCTGCAGCAGCTCTACTTTCCTCTCCAGGACCTCCTCTGCATGCGTGCAGCACAACGGCAGCGGCATCAACGCAGCGCAAACAAAAATGAGTGTCTCTTAAAAACGTACACACGCAGAGTATGTAGAAGTGCGCATCACTACATACGTGTCGTTGAAAAACCCACACGCACGCAACCCTTTAAGCTTCCGCGCCCAAAAATTCCTCTGCATGCACCAGGACCAGACACAGACGGAAAGATGTCCACACAGCGCAGGCCGGAGACGCAAAAGTAGGACCGTACATCCACGTACACACGTGTCGAGTCGCCACGTAATGCAGGAAGCCACCTCCGCCCAGTTGTTTGTCTTTGCTGGCGTGGACGAGAGCAGCAGCAGCAGCAGAAAAAAGACTGGGGCGCAAATACGTTCCGCACGTGCACTTGTGCATGCACACATGGAGAGACAGAGAGAGGAAAATGACACTTATCCGCTACATACACGCAAGGGACGTTCGCAGGTAAAAACGTGTACGAATGTATATAGGCGAACCACCCGCCCGCCGCAGCCATTCACTCTCTGTGTAGATAGATGACACCGCCTTTGGGACATGCTGTCACCGGCTGCGTCCCTCTCCCGTCGCTGCTTCTCTGTCTTCGATCGCCACAAATTCTCTTTTTGCTGCGCTGTTGACGGTTGCGCGTCCTGCTGCTGCATCTGGAACTGACAACGCTGCTGCCGCCCCCACTTTCCCTGTGGCTTCTCCTTCTGTTGCCGAAGGTGCTGCTCACGTGCTGCTGCGGGTCCGGCTGCCAGTCTGCTGGGGCTCGTCCTGGCTGGCGCATCTTCCCTGGCGCTGTTTCTACTGCTTCCTTTGCTTCGGCGTCGCTGTTGCCTCTCGCCTGCGGCCCGCTGCTCGTGATGCTGCACCTCGACAAGTCCCGTCTTTGCTTCCGCGCTACTGCGTCTACTCCCCCTGCTTCTCCTCCCGCCGTTTCCACTACCCCTTTTGGTGCTGCGGTGCCTTCTGCTGCTGCCTCAACCGCTGGTGCTTTCGTGCTAGATCGTGTGACCTGCTGCTGGGCTCTTGCTGGTGCTGCTCGTACACCGCTGCTGCTCCTCAAGCCGCGCGGTTGTTCTTTCAACATCTGCTGCTCCATTATTCTTCCCCCTGTCTCTGCTGCTACAAGTTTCACTGCTGCCTCCTCCTCAACATTTTCTAGTGCCCTTCCTCGTGCAACTGCCCCTGCTGCACGTCCGGCAGGTTCCGTTCCTCTTCCTACCGCTGCTGCTGCATTGCGTTATAACGCCACTTGTCTGTCTGCAGCAGCTGCTGCTCTTCAGACTCCTGATAATCCCTCCCGCTTCTGCCCTGCTGCCGCTGTGGCTGCTGTTCTTCTTCCTCCCTAAACACGTCCTTTTTCCTCTCTCGTCCAAGGCTCACCTTTTCCTTGGCCCCCAGCAACGCTTTCTCCTCTGCTTGCGCCTCTGTTCTTGCTGCTGCTGCTGCCGAGTATGTATTTGGCAAGGGAGACGTCGTTACCCTCCCCGCCGTGGGCGGCGCTACTTGTCCGACTGCTGCTGCTTCTGCTGGGGCACGTCCTCCTGCTGCTGCGCTGGTTGCCGCTGCTGCTGCGACTGTCTCTCGCCCCGCGGCTCTGACACGTTTCTCTATTCCTAGTATTGCCGCGACTGCTCCTCCCGGCGCTGCTGCTGCTGCCTTTACTGTTGGAACACGTGCTACTGCTGCCGCGGCTGCTGCGGCTGCTGCTGCTGCTCTTGCTGCTTCTGTTGCTGCCACTATTGCTGTCGTTTCTGCTGCCGCTTGCTGAGCGTTTAGGCTGCGCAGCTTCATGCGGAGAAGGAGAAGGGGACGGAGGGAAAAAAGGACAGCCGGAGCTGAAATTGAGCAGCTGCTCCGTCTGTTCCAGCAATAACGCATGCACAGCACTCTTCGCGTCGTCCGCACCAGCAGCACCATAAACTGCATGCAGCAGCCGCTCCGTCCACTCTGCTGACCAAACTTCCGCCGATATCTGCGTGTCTCGAGAGGCCCGTCTCTTTGCTCTGCATCCTCCTTCTCTTCTGCTGCTGTTGCTCCCCCTCCTCCTGCTTTCCTCTTCCTTTCCTCGAAGCACGACGCCGTGGCTATTCTCTCGCTTTCTGCATGTGCTGTCCCTCCCGGTCTTGCCTTCCCTGCTGCTGCCACCCATTCGGCACGCGCTGCTTCTGTTTGCGGTAGGGCTGCTGCTCTTTCTTTTTCCGTAACTGCTGCGTCCACTGCTGCTGCTGTCTGTGCTGCTTCTTCTCCTCTCCCTGCTCCTGCTGCTTCTCTCGACAAAGTGGTCGCTGCTGCTTCCTGCAGTGCCCCTCGCGCCCCTCCCTCCGTCGCGACTTCTGCTGCTAGTGCCAGAACTCGTCCCGCTGCTCCCACAGCTGCGGCAGCTTCTGCTGCCACTGTTTCTGCTGTCGCTGTTTCTGCTGCCGCTGTTTCTGCAGCAGCTCCTCCTGCGGCCGCTTCTCCTGTGGCCTCTTCTCCTGCTGCCGCTGCCCAACCTGCTGCTCCTGCAGCGCGGGAAGCATGCAGCGTTGTTGCTGCTGACGCCGGATACCTGCGTCTGCCCTGCTCTCTGGTCACCAGCAGCAACCGCAGCCGCAGCACCAGCAGCCGCAGCTTCCGCTGAAGGGCAAACAGCAACAGCACAATCGGTAGGAGCTGCTGCAGGAATAGCCTCGACCGATCCTGCTGCTGCTGCTGGCCCGGCGCTGCTACCGCAGGAGCCGTAGAATGGTCTTTCTGTTCTCTCCTCCGCGCAGTCCGCGGCGCCTCCCACCGGTTGCTGCTGCTGACGGGGAGGAAGAGAGCGTGCAAACGAAGAGGAAGAAGAAGAAGAAGACGACGATGAAGAGGAAGACGCAGAGCAACAGCTGGTACGCGGAAGCAGTGGACGCGACGTCGCTGCAAAAACAGCAGGGCTCACACCAGCAGCAGCCTCTGTCGGAGCCGTCCAGCAGAGCGAAGCAGGCAAGAAATCCACAGGCGCGCCAGCAGCGGCAGAAGCGGGAACTGTTGCAGAAGCAGCAACGGTAGCAGAAGCAACAGCATCTGCAGCACACGTGGAACAAGCCGCGCCACTGGCAGCAGTTGGCGCAGCAGCAGCACCAGGACGAGAGAGGGCGGACGCAGCAACAGCCGCACGAGAGAAAGGAGGAGAACGAAAAGAGGAAGAAGCGGAGTGGGACGACTGACGGTCCAAAGCCTCAGAAAAAGTTGCAAAGTAGTTGAATCCATAAACTGCAGCAAAACAGGGACGCATACACACAGCAACACCCCACAGCCGCAGCAGCGGCAGCACGAGATACCAGCACCACGCGCATACACCAGTTGTCGTAGATAGTAGGAGCAAGGCCAATAACATCCGGATACTCTTCATTTTCTTTTCCCCTGCTGTTACGTTACCACACTGCACGCGCTGCACTACCACTGCCTCAATCCTTTTGCAGGTCCGGCGCAATCAAGTACATGAACACACCTGCGCATGTGTGTACGCACATCTACCTATACATATATATAATATATATATGCATGCATACGGAGAGAAACGCAGATATACGTGTACGCGTCGATGGAAAATATCTACCTAGTATTAAAGAAGATGGACAGAAACGAGGGATGACAGCAACTCCATAACGCCAGCATGGGCAGACGCACTTGGCATTTCCACGTCTGATGGCACAGGTGTGTCTGCTGCCCCTCCCGCTGCTGCGCAGCTGTCGTGCATGCACGTGGTGGTGCGGAAAAACTCTCCGCGCGTGCATGCAACATTCTTTCTACTGATGAGAAAATACAAGCACATCTCTACACACATATATGTATATATACACTGTCTAGGGTGCTGCTGACGCTCTGTACACTCACAGGCAGACGCATATGCTTGTATATACACGTTTGACGGAACACATATACACAGACGCCTTGTACGACCAACTCTGCTGCACTCACACGAACATATACGTATATCATAGACATGCAAATATACACAAATATATTTCTATATTGGTGATGTGTGAGTCCTTATTAATAGCGAGACTGATGCTGTTGTTGGTGAACACGCGTCATGAGCCGTTGCTGCTCTGCTGCTGCAGATGCTGCTTGTCCTGCCGCGTACCCCCCTCATCTTCCATTTGACGTTTCCTGCTACGTGGTTGCTGCCAGTACGGTTCTTCTTCCTCTTCATCCTCTTCTTCCTCTTCTTCTTCTTGTTGTGGCAGTGACCCGTCGTCCTTTTCGTTGCGATGACGCAGCAGCGTGCGCCTGGAAACCGCGTCCTCCTCGTAGTCTTCTTGTTCCTGTGTTGCTGCTGCTTTCCCCTCCTCCTGCGGCTGCACGTCTTCGCTCTTCACTTTTCCCCCTGCCTCCGCCTCCATTCGTTGATCACGTGCCGGCTGTCCTGCTGCCGCTGCTCTGCCTCGTCTTCCTCCTCCTGCTGCTGCTGCAGCCGCTGGACATTCTCCGCTCCTGCTGCTCTCCCTATCTCTTCCTTTGTCGTGTACGACATCTGCCGCCGCTCCTGTCCCCCGTCTGTTGCTCTGCTCCTGCAACAAGTCACCCCTGCCCCATCCTTTCCTCTGCTCTTCCAACGCGGCAAGTTCCCCACTTCTCTCTCCTTCTCTCTCGTGCTGCTGCTTCCGCTGCTGCGTCTGCTGCTTCTGCTGCAGCCTCCGCTGCTGCTGCTTCTGCTCCTGCTGACGTCTGCGTCGCTGCTGCTCCTGCTGAAAAGAGGGGAACGCAGAAGAGGACGTGGTGTCACGGATAACTCGAACCAGCTGCCGAGCACGTGTCAGGTCATTTCCCGCTGTCTCCAGAAGGGATATAGTCAACTGCAGCACATCAAAGTAAGACCCCGCACCAACAACAGCGGCACACATCAGCAGTGGCAAGAGCCACCTCAGCAGAAACAGCAACAGTATCAAGAGCAAGGAGCAGTGGCTACAACAGGGGCACAGCAGTGTCCCAACAGCAGGAGACAAAGCACTGGCCGCGTCAGCGCAACCGGCAACAGCTCCACCGGCAGCAGCCCCGCAAAGAAACGGCAGTAACAACAGCAGCGCGAGGAAAATCCGCCAGGGCAACAGGAGGAGCAGCAGAACCACTTTCAGTAGTACTACACCCGCCCTTGGCAGCAACAATCTGGTACTCCAGGCACAAACAACGCCAGCAGCCCGGTAGTAGGTGCACCACTAATCCAAGCCGTCATATCCCCAGCTCCGCGGTGACAGCAGCAGAAGGAACAAAGCCAAATCACAACCCTCAGAGGCCCCGACAGCAGCATTAGCACGCGCGCGAATTGCAAACGCACCCGCAACACACTACCAGCAACAGCCACACAAGCAGAAGCACTTGCAGCAGCAATAGGAGCTACACACCAGCAGCAGCAGCAGCCGCCACAGCTGCAGCAGTACGAGATACACAGCAGCAGCCACACTACCACATGAGCGAGAAAGAGAAACCAGCTAGTGCAACACATATCCACGTACAAATACACACAGACAAGTATACACGGGAAATTCAGACGCCTCAGAAACGTGTAAATTATACAAACTACAACGCGTACAATAAGTACCCAGCAAAGCGGAACAATGCAAGTGTATGGCGTATCCCTTGCATATATACACATACAGATACGCCGTTGAAGAAGAAGACGAAGACGGAGAACGGGCCTCCCGATGTACGTACGTCCCCCTTGAAAGGTATTGACACACATGTGGCTACGTGTGTCCATGTGTGCCACGTGTAAACATACAGGCGTATACCTACATGCGCCCACTTCGCAGCTGTACACAGGCAGCAGGTAAGTGGGAAAAAAGCCACGCAGACCCGACCTTCAAGCTCAACAGTCATACAAGAACTGCCCAGGTAAGATGCGACTGAAGGCACAGGGGCCGACGCGTGTATCGGGAGGACTAACAGTACCAAGTATATGCACAAGTGCGTCTACACATCTATATCCAGGCTTGCGTGTCCACACACACATGTGTGTATACGTACGTGTGCACGCGTGTGCGTGCCTTGTACATTATTTTACATCATAACATGACAGAGACGCCTGCTTGAACCCAGCTTCCCGTCGTTTTGCATAACACGCGATGTGAGGAATGCTGCAGAACGCAACGTGTCTACACGCGTGTGCCTATTAGTGGAGAACGCAAGACAACTACACACTTGTGTCTACTACTGCAGAAGGCAACACATCTACAAACGTGTGTCTCTCACTATGCAGACTGTTCGAGAAAACAACGTCCTGGCTCACGTGGAAGGTCTCTACCCCTATACTGGCGGTGTCTGAACTTGTGACTAGTATTACAGTAGAGTTGGCACCCGTTCCGACACAGACCCAGTGTACAGAGAAAGGAGAGGTAAAAGGAGGAGGGTGAAGAGAGTGAGAAAAAAAAGAAGAATGCAGGGAAGCCAAGCGTACCCCTTTATGAATAGTTGGAAATTCATCAGAGAGTCGCTTGAGATTGAGTTCGAATGTTTCTGGCCGCGGTGGTCCCTCGATGCGTGTGATACGTCCTCTTTCTGCTGCAGCTGCGGTCCCTACTCCCCCTCCGCCTTCGCGTAGTCTTCTGGGTGCTGCTGCTCCTCGTGATTCCCCTGGTGATGTTCCTGCCGCGCACGCTGCCTCACTTTGCTGCTGCTGCTGCCAGTGATGCTCCGCGTCTCCTAGCGATGGCGGATCCCTGTGACGGCCACAGTAACGGCAAATGTTCGATGTCAGCGGAGCAGCAGAACAAGGGACAGAAGAGCTCGACGGAGCGCGGAATACAGACGAAGAAGAAGAAGAACAGACGGAAGCGCTGAGGGCAGCAGCGCGAGAAGCGGTGACGTCAGGCGTGGCTGCTGCGGGAGACTCGGCAGACAGGGGAAAAGAAGACGGAGACACGTACGAAGGAGAATTACAACGATGGGGTAACCAAGACGAAGAAATGCCATCGGGCTCAAGTACAGCTGCCGCCGCAGCGGCAGATGCCAAAGAAGAAGAGGAGGAAAAAGACGAAACGGAGGTGGTAAAGGCAGGCGACGGGGCAGCAGCGGCAGCCGAAGCTGCTGCCGGAGCCGCGGACGCAGATGCACGCGCGGCAGACACGGCAGAAGAAGCAGCAGCAGGGATGCAAAGTGCGCACCTGTGAGGCGCAGGGCGAGGAGAGAAGGATCCAGGCACAGCATCAGCAGCAGCGGCGGCTTGTGTGTGACGGCACGCGGTGCATGCGCTGTCCGTATAGAACGCAGATGAGGGGGAGGACAAGCCGCAGCAGGACCGCTGCTTAATGGAAGAACTACTCGACCGCGAAGATGCGTGTCTTTCTCCTTTCTGATGGTTCTGTCGCTCGTCTTCCTTTTCTTCTGCCTCCTTTAGGACGTTTTGTCCTGCAGCACGCAGACGCAACCCGGTGCCTCTTCCGCTTTGCCATCCCCTGCACACGCCGTCCCTATCGCTGCTACTGCTGCTGCAGCTTTTACTATCGCCACTGCCATCGCCTGTACCGCCGCTTCTGTCCTGCAGACTCCAATAGCGTCCACTCGCGCTGTCGTTCGTAGTGTTGTTGCTGCTGCTGCTGTTGCTGCCGGGACTGTCGCTGCCGTTGACTCCCCACAGAAAACTCGCAGTGTCACTACACCGGCAGTGCATCGCAGAAGCACGTCGGCAGCGCTTGAATGTCGGCGTCGTCGACAGTGAGCTCCCCACAGGAAATGCTGCCGGGGGTAAATGCCAGCATTCAAAATAATTTGTCTGCACGTCCTCCTGCATATTTTCCACCTGATGAGGCTGCGCCTCGACCTGCTGCTCCTCGTCTGCGTGTTGCCGTTCTTGCATCACTTCTCGCTGCTGTTGATTCTGAAGGACGTGACCCTGCACGTGCTGCTGACAATCGCGCCCCTGCTGCATCTCCAGTAGCTGCTGCTTCTGCGGCATCTGTCGCTGCTGCTTAAGCAGGACGCTCGGTTCCTGCTGCGGATGCGGATGCGTCACCACTTGCTGTGCTTGCTTCTGCTCCTGCCGTTGCGCCGACGTCCGCTGCCAGTGTCGCTGCTGCCGCGTGAAGGGCTGTTGCCGCTGCTGTGTTGCCCGCTGCGTTGGCTGTTGCAACGACTGCATGCACACGTCCTCCACTGCGGCTTTGGCTCCCTTGCAAATTTCACCGCTCGCAGGCTTCTCTCCGGAGAGACGGCTGCACCCACTCCGCAGGCTGCTGCTACTCTTGCCATTGCTCAGGCTGCTATGGCTGCCGGTGCTACTGCTCCTGTTGGTGGTGCTGCTGTTGACGCTACTGATGCAACTGCTGGGCGCTGCACGAGTGAAGCACCTGCCATGGCTGTCACTGTCTGTGCTGCTGCTACTACTGCTCCCGCTCGTTCGGCGGATCCTGCGGCTGCTGCTGCTGCGGCGCCGGCTGCTGCAGCTGCTAAGCGTTGAGCGTAGCGGCTGCACGACCGGAGTCCTCAGTCGAACCGAAGGCGCTTGCCGCTGTTGTTCCTGCTCCTTTTGCACTCGCTTCTGATGCTGCTGCTGCTGGAGTTGCACGCGCAAATCTCCCCGTTGTTGCAGCCCTGCCTCCTCGGTGGCAAGGGAAAAAGGAGTGGCAGCAGAACTCGCAGCAGGGAGGGCGGCCGCTGCAGCACGATCAGCAACTTCTGGCCTAGGAACGTTACAGCTGGAGCAGCCGCCTCCTCTCTCCGCTACACGAGCGAAGGCGCCTCCCTCCTTGCCGCTGCTGCCGCCGTCGTCGCTCGTGGTGCAGCCGCCGCCGCCGTCGTTTTTGCTGCTGTCGCTGTTGCTGGTCGTTGGCTCCGCCCCCCCCGCGCTGGACGCAAGGCCCTCTCGTCGCCGGTCCATTTCTGATCGGCTTCACAGCAAACCTGGAATGTTACGTTGCTGCAAGGACATCGTGAGGTATGTGGACCACCACATACACAAGAGAGAAGGACAGGAGAACCGACGCAGGCAGCCACACACCCACAAACACCTGAGAACAGATACGGGTCTCTGTTACGGTGGCCGCTGCCCACACATCCATATGCAAAAGAGAGGACTTTTGCAACTCCGTATGCATGCGCACGGTCCTGTAAGGATGAGTCACTTAGAGCTGCATCAACACATATGTGGAGCTGCCGATACTTTACGAGTTTTGCGCACCTACAAAAAGGTACCTGTATATATATATATATGTGTACAAACAAGATAAACGACACATATATGTGTATATATATATACACTTCTGAGGATGTAGGCAGAGGAGCCTAATCAAGAGATATGGTGTGACGTCCGTGTGAAGACAGGGGGAGCACCGGCGCAGGCGCATGCTTGGGATCCAACAAAATGATGGAGGTGCACAGCATGCACCCCGGCCAGAAGCAGTCGGAGACTCGGGAAGAAACGTGTCTGCTGCTCTTTCTGCTGAAGCTGCCTTCGATACCAGTGACGTTCCTGCTAACGTTTTAGCTGCCCCTCGCTTGCAGCCCCCAGCTGCCGCTGTTGAGCGGGATTTGCTTCCTGCCGCGCTCAACAATACGAGCTTTGCTGTCGTTGTTGCGGCTGAGCTGGCTTCTGCTGCTGCGTAAAACGCTACTGCAGCTGCGGGAGTTGCAGCAGCGGCGCCCGATTCACACCTGCAGAGAAGCGTCACTGCTGTCGCTGCTGCGTTGCGCCCGCTGCTGCTGCTGCTGTCGCTGGCTGTGGCTCCTCCTCTGTGATGCGGCATGCTGCCTGTTCACTTGCCTCTTCAGCTGCTGATGTACGCTCCCCTACGCCTGCTGTTGCGGCGGCTGTTTTCCCGCTGCCCTCCGGCTCCTGCGGCTCATGCTGCTATGTGAAATTGGTGCTACTGCCCGAACGTTGGCCCTTCAACGAGTGTTGCACCTGTTGCTGCTGTCGGAGCAGCCGCTGGTTCTGCTGCTCCACTTGCAGTCTCTACTACCTCCTACGCTTGCAAGTAGCTAGGGCTGTTCCGTGAAGCTCTCTCCTGCATTCTCGGCCATATCGTGATGGGTGCTGCTTTCCTCCCCTTGACGCTCCTGGCGTACAGCAGCAGCTGCTGTACAGCAAATCTGCTGCGGTACTTTGCTGCGTCTCTCGATGTAGCTGCTGCTATTGGCGGTGGCAGCGCTCTTGCTCTGGATAGAGCTGTTGCTTCTGTTCTTGAAAAACGATTCTTTGCCTGAAGTCGCACGGTGTGGTCGCTGTTACTGCTTGCATGCCTTAAGTGGGATGACGGCTTCAGGGACGGCAGCACCAGCTGCCGTTCCACTGTTGTGCCCTAGTTGCCACCGCTCATTCTCTCGCTGTTGCTGTTCCGCATGCCGTGCTGCCGCCGCCACTCTCATGCGTGCTTCTGGCAGACGAGCAAGAAAAAAGTAACAGAAGAACAGAAGGGCTCCACCCCGGTGCTACTGCCGCTGAAGCTGGATATGCTGCGGCTGCTTGTGCGGCGGTAGCGAATAGCTCGCCTGCGGGGACAACTTTTGCTCCAACCCTATCCTTCGGTCGATAGAGGCCGCGGTGGCGTGGCAGCAGCAGAAGCAACGAAGGAAGGCGAAAAGAAGTAGGGACGAAGAAGAACGTTGGAAATGCATTCAAACGACGTGTATTCAGCAGAGAGAAATCGAGCTCACTAGTAACGTGCCCACTTCTCGGCTGCTGTCTAGCTGCGTGGCTGGTCTGCTGTTGCTGCAGCTGCTGCTGCTGCGGCTGCTGCTGCTGCTGCGGCTGCTGCTGCTGCTGCGGCTGCTGCTGCTGCGGCTGCTGCTTCTGCGGCTGGTGCAGCTTCAGCGGTGGCCCTAGGGCGCTCGCTGTTCTGTCCGCTTTGGTGCTCACTTCTGCCTGCGTCCGCTGGTAGTAAGGCTGCCGTTGCTGATGTTGTACACATACGCACAACCCACGCCGTCGTGTACGTCCCACGTGTCCTGGTGCTGTTACCGCCTGCCCGTTTGTCAGTTCGTCGTGCTGATCTTTCTACTGCAGTGTTACGGAGCAGCGTCAGCGCCGCTGTTGCTGCTGTTCTATTACCGCATCTAGAGCGCTGCCGCTTCTGCTGCTGGTGATGATGCCGTAGAAGCCTGTCTGCTGCCGCTCTCCTGCAGGTCGTGTGGTTCTCACCTGCCGTCAGCAGCTGCTTTTAGGAGGCATGAGTGGTGCTGCAGCTTCTGCTCCTGTTGAGACACTCCTCGACGCTAGTGCGCTGTTGCAACCTTTCATGTGTGGCTCATACGGTGAATAGGTGCTGCTACGCTGTATGTCGGGGTGCTTTTCTCTCCGGTTGCATTCGGTTGCCGCTATCTTCAGAGCTGGTGCTATATCCCTTTTCTGCTGTCGTGGTCTCTTGATGCTGCTCTCTGTGGTAGACGTTGCTGGGACTACAGGTGTTGCTGCACACGTGGGGTGGTGTTGTCCGGTTGGGGTTGGCTGTCTTCTCCAGGTACAGGAACGCCCTCTACTTTTCTTATGTAGCCGCTGCCCGGCTGCGTACATTATGGTACGCTGCGTGGGTCCTCTGAGGCTGCTGCTACGCCCTACTGCTTGCCTCTATCCGCTATATTTCCCGCTAACTCCAGGCAGTTGCAGTTTACGATGGAGGTGCTGGCAGTGATAAAGATCTTGGACTAGCTGCTCCATTCGACAGCTGCCGCTATCGGCTGTGTTGCTGATTAAATTCTGCAGGTGATGCCTTGCACTCAAGGTGGGGCGACGTTGTCCAGCTATTGATGTTCACTGGCTGTGGCTCCGAATGTGCTGCTATGTTTTCGGGAATTCGTACTAGTTTCTAAAAAGCAACTTTTGTGTTCGCCACCTGTCTCATACGGATAAAGGTGGCGACGTTTTAGTTCGGCTTCTATCTTCTGGAGACGAGTGTATGGGTACCTAATTTCTGATGCAGTGTATACTGCTGTTGCAGTGTGCTGTGGATGAAAGTATTTTCCCGCACCTACTGGTCCGGAGTAACGGTGCTACGTCTTCTGTTCCTCACCTGTCAAAAAGAACAACAGCTAGCTTCAGGACCAACAGTGCTCCATTATGCTGGCTAGCTTCTGGTCCTTTAAAAAACGATCCTGTTCTCACAAATGCTGCTACTATGTTCGAAAGCAGCTGCCAGCTTCTTTACAGGGTATCCGCATATGGAATAGTACTTTATACATGTATGCTTGCGGATGTCGTGGGCGCAGGTGGACAAGATGAGCTGCCTTTATTGGGAAGGACATTTTATTCCCACTGGAAAAGCATTTACAGTGCAACGGATCTGGTGGCCCCCTGCACCCCGTAGCGACCATGATTCCATATACCTGACATAGTTGATTAAATCAATGTGCTGCATGAACATTTCTTCAACGCTGCAGACAGTTCAGGGAGTGGCGCAGGGCACGCTTGAATTTGCGAATATATAATTTCCTTCTGTTAGTTGTACATGTGGGCGCGCATCTGATACAAATCGGATACATTGACAGGTACGCAGATCTCATTTCCATGAGTGTGGATCGCACGTATGTTCCGTAACAAAACCCCCTGTTACCGTCCACATTTTCCGCTGTGCCGTGTACAGCGGTATGGATTCACCTGTACTCGTGCTCCTAATTGCAGTTACCAGAGGATCCATCCGATGTAGTTACGTTTCCGTTCGCATGGTTCCGGTGTTACACCTTTGTACGCTGTCACCGCCATAGATATATATATATGTATATGTACACGCAGTGTAGCAAGAATTACAACTGCACTGCTGAACTGGAGCAGTGGAACCACATAAAAGTCCATACTGTCAATGTTGCCACTACCAGAAGCTGCCAGTAGTATCGCAGGCGTACACACTCCTTTTGAATTTTGCTTTTTCCTGCCGCGCCACCGACTGCAGAGACTAATACGACAGTTCTCTAGCTTATTTTACATTTGTCCTCGCTGACTACGCAGACGCATAGAAAGACGTACAGTGTATGTATAATTCCATGTGTGCACCCCTCTCTCTCCTCCTGGAGACACGTTAAAAAGTGGCCATTCTTTGCTAGGGTCTCCTCCTTAGTCCAGGTCGCCGCTGCTGCTTTGAAGCACTTTCACGTGGAGAATCGCGGACAAGAACATCAACAACGACGAGGAATTTTGCAAGAACTTTATTGGATAACGGTACTGCTGGCGTTGCACCTAACAATCTGAGCAGAGGTACCCCCTTGGCCTCAACTATTAGCAGTGCTTCGATACGTACTTACTGTGCTACTGCTCGCTAATAATACACCGGATTCTAGTACTTAAAGTAGCAGCACTACCACGTGCGCCTCCCATACTGGCGTCACTGGTGCTCTCCTAACCATTACTACGCGTGTCAGTGCTGTACTCCCCCGATAGAGGCACGGTGCAGCTCCTGCGAGAATGTGACTCACTGTCTTTGTTAGTGTCGCATTCCATCTCTGTTTTTGCCCGGATTTCGACGCTTCATATACATCCCTGTCACTCCTACCCTGGAAACACAATCAACGGAAAGACGACATAAGCGTCCGCCTTACGTTGTCTTGTATCCAGCAGCAACAGTACGGTCTCTGCTGTAGTTTCTACTGCCTTCACGTGCACTGTACGCCTCTCCGCCACCAGTTGTGCTTCTTCCAATCATATCAGCGAAACTTTTAGGAGTCCAAATGCAACAGAGTCGAAAAGTACGGTGGCTGTGAATGCAGTGCGACTAGGAGCTACGCTATAACAGCTGTGGACAGATATTAGAAAATGCGTGAAATGATAAGGTCGATCTCCCGCCCTCGCAGCCGGACGCTAGTGTCTACCCTAGTCGTGACTCCGGGAGTCTCGTCCCAGGCGTACACAACAGATATTCTGAACTGTCCCAGCGGCCGTCATAAGAGTGGGCACACGTATCTAGCGTCGCCCCGCTTGTGTGCACGCCTGCGTATACATAAATACACACTTAGAGTTAAGTCCTGGCCTTGCTACAGGTTTGGAGTACGTCTATTTCATTCTTCACTCTTAGACTTGTAGTAGTAGCTTCGATTTGTCTTTCGAGAGCGACGTACTCTACGCTTTACCCGCGACATCATTCTTAGTGTCTAGCGTATGAGTGAATGGCTACGTATTCAGTTAGACGCAGAGAGAGAGAGGAACCATACAGATATGGAGATACACATATATAGATAGATAGGTATACACATATGTGTGACGCTAACACCGTCGAAGGTAACAGCCCCTACATAGCCTCAGCTCGACTATTCACTAATCGTCTCCTTTTCGACCAAAAAGTAGAAAGTAAATCAGCTCCTCAACACCACATCCTAGTGCCTGAGCGGTGAATAGATAGTTAGTTCGTACAACTTGGTGAAGCTTAGTGGGCAATTGTATACCTCGGACTACATTTGTGTAGTACTACATCTGTTGGTCGTCGGGGGGTGAGCACAGGGATTTCGACGCATACAGAAACACGTACATCGCTATAGATGCGAGGGCACAGTCCTGTTATTTGCACGTGGGCATACATGTGCATACGTTTACACATAAGTAAGTGTAGTCTGCACAGACGCTTGACAACTTTTGATGACCTGAACATGCGCAAGATATGCTCACCTGTACGGAACCAAGGTGGGCTCACGCGCCGTCTTCAACAAATGCCAGGGCACACTTGCTCGTGGCCCTCTGGCGGATTGTAGTGTACTTCTTTAGAACCACACGCGGCTCAGAAAAGGAGTACTTGGTCAATAACAGTTGGCTCACCAAAGTAGAATACCAGTGTACTGGACCTCTGATATGCATTCCTGCGTGCTCTGTTATATCCAAATAAAAGAACTAAGATTTCCTGACGTGTGCCTTTGCCCAAAAAGAACTGGCCCGAATAAAATACATGCAGAGGCGTTATTTCAAAGGGGCTCCGCTGCAGTTTGCACGCGACTTAGAGTAGTGCACACTCAGCATCACAGGGGATTGAAGGGTGCCGCCAGCACGAGAATACCTCTGGTACACATATTCGATAATATGGGAGTACCGGCTCATTCAAACACATGTGTGTCTACATTCAACTAGATTACCCTACGCACGATCAGTCGCGCAGTCCTGCAGAGAATTCTGAACAACACCGTCATCGAGCAGTAAAGGAGCGAATCGAGGACGTCCAAGTTAGTAAGCTTGAGCGCGTGTGCACACACCGATCGAAATCCGTCTCAGCGTACAAATACGTACCCATGTAAACCTGCATACGTCCGTATCAATGGCCGAGTGGGGGTGAGTGTGTCGACTGTATGTGTCACGTGTCCCTGCGAGGACGTCTGGTGACACCTACGTGCACGTCCCTTAGACTTCTTGTAGTGACGCTGATGACCACGTGTACGCAACAGTGTGACAAATTCTTTCTGCCGATGTATGTAGTGCAAAATCTGCTAAGACATGAGAGATGAAGCTTGACAGTGCTAAACCGAAAGAAACACTGAAGTCACCTCGAATACCACCGTCCGTTTCTCACCATCGCAAGCAACTTGTGAGCGTGGGGCGCGAAGGGGCTGCATGCTAATGCGACGTGGACATACGCGAGTACATAATAACTCAGCCTCGGAGGTAAACCTTTAACAATGAATAACCGAAATAACGCATGTTTGAGAAAGGGGAGTCGAATGTGCGCGCACGTCCAGTATACCATCGCTCAAGTTTTCGCAGGCATCAGTAAAGACAGCTACCTGTTGATCCTACAATGATGTACTCACGTTTGTATACATGCATTCGTGTACGTAAGTACACACCTATATATCATTGTACATATGCTTGTAGGGATTGTTCATAAGAGTACACTAAGCCCTATTTTTTTTCCATGAGCGTCTCTATCCTTGTACTTTTGACTGGACGAATGTGCTTAGGACACGTTGAAATATAAGTCTATCTTTCTCTATACATGCGTAGCGCCGGCAGAGTTGGAGTACTGCGGGTGTCACTGGTCTGTCACGCTGGCCGACTACTGTAGAGCCTTCTAACAACAGCGGCATCAGCAGGAGAAGACTACCACTGTGGGACTTAGCACACAGTTTCTATGTGACTTCATCTGTAAGTACGCTTGCATCTGCGTACGTGTTCATGCACTATATATATACGCATATCTGTGCGCGCACAGCTTTCTCTCACTTGTTAAATGCCGTTGTTCTGCTGACAAAGGAATTTGTTCTGCAACGGCAGCAGCGACTCATGTACGACAGAACACTACACAGAAAAAGATTCGCGGGCCTCTTTCTTCCTCTTTTTCCATCTGCAGCTGTTTGTAATGGGAGGCATTTCATATATAAAATATACCCACTGAACCACCCTGGCACAATGGGGAATTCAGAGCCCAGGCCAAAAACATAGATGCAAGTCAATTTCTTTGTAATGTGCAGGTGAAGATTGACTGCATCGCCTAAAAAGTATGAGTGCAGAATTAGTTCTGCTCGCTAGCTTGCACTTATACTCGAGTCGTACATCGTTGTGCCCTGCAGGTTGACGCTCAGAGGAACGTGAGTCTTACTCACATTCACGTGGGAGTGCACATTTGTGTGGAGAGAGGTCTACGCTATGTGGAGTAGATCCACGCACTCACGTGTTGTCGTCATAGGCATTTTGATGCGTAGGCTACGTCGTGTGTTACTATTTTCTAGATGGACAGAAGTAAACGGAGACCTCTGCACAAACAATTCAACGAAGTGGTAACCGGCGCTTCGATAGATCGCGCGTGTCTTCTATCAAGCACTTTGCTGCTTAGATACCTTAAGCACACTTCTTGCTGTGCTCTGTTTGCAGGTAGTCCTCCACCTGAGCGCTTCGCACACATCTACGCGTTTACTGCTCACAACCTTCGTTTAGAAGCTGTACATGCAAGGCATACTACATTTTGTGCATATATTCCTTAAGATACTCGCATGTTAAATATTCATTTTGGTTACACAGGTGTACATGCGTATACGTATAGAGGGGCAGATGTAGGTGTCTGCTAGCTACCACAGCATATACATCTACGGAGTTGCACCTAGGAAAATGTCGAGATGTAGACAGACCGAAGTAGATTAGCAGTTCTGCATTGTGACGTCCATAATTGTTTGTTGAATAAGGATGTCGTCAGGGGCAGAACGTGTACGCAGCAAGATACAGCAGGTATACAACACAGACATACGTGCTAACGACTAGCAGTGTCATCGTCAACCAGCAGACTGTGAAGGGTAGGCTGTCCAAACATATCCAAAAAAACATAACAAATGTGTAATATAAATATACGCCCTAACAGCTAGAAGTGCCAGCCTCAGCCCGCACACTGTGAACGGTAGGCTTTCTAGACACTGCCCTGGGACAACAGAAAGAAAATGTGGGAAACCCAGTCGGAAAACCTACAAAAGGACGTAATGCAACAGGCGACAGGCATCAAGACATCTTACTCAGCATTAAGAATGGTGTAGACCACTTCAGGGGCCACGCGTCTAAATTGTACGTTTTCTTATTTACCCCACAAGCAACCTGTGCCTACTAGGGGGCTTCATCATGTGCGCATCACGGTATTTGCTCACGAGGAAGCTCGTACGAGCAGCACTACACTCAGATACACGCGACTCTGTGAAAATATGCATGTTCACGTGAACGGATAAATGCGCAGTACTGTACATGTGGTCTCTCCTATAAGGGCTCCTTTGTATGTGCGCCCCCGCACGCGTCTACTCTGTTCTCTTTGCTCGGCCTTGCAGGGACGTTCCTTATTAGCGACACGGCAGTGTGACATTCAGGACAGTTTCTCGCTACATTCCCTCGTATTCTTCGGTGTGTTCCACCACCGGAAGACGCAATGAGAACAACCCTCCTCACCTGTATCTGTGAGTCTTCCATCCCATCTCTCCTGCACATTCGCACCAGAAGTTTTTTTGCACATCCAGCCTACAATGTTGCCTTTACTAATTTCCTGCAGAGTAACAGCACGTGTGCTGTCTGTAGAATCCCCTTATTCACATAGGGAGAGTTCAAACCTTTCCCAAGAACCAGTACACAAAGGCCGCTCCACTGCACCGGCAGCGTGTGTGGGAATCATGTTGTAGGTGGGACCGCCAACTTTACTAACACCGTTACACCGCACGCTAGGTGTAACCAGCTCGCCTGACTTCCTTTTGTATTAGTAATCCAGGTTACAGCGTGCACAGCCTTATCCTGACGTTTAGCGGCAAGGCTTTGCTTGAACTGTAGGCCAAGACGGCCCATGTGAGACGCGTGCGGCTCTACTCCGGAAAGTAGCTCAGAGATTCACGCACACGAGGACCACCGAAATCTTATTCCTACACGCGTGTGGCTTCTAAGAAGGACAGTTCATTAATTCTTCGCCTTCAGCAGGCTCCTCTTCACCGAAGTGACTACTAATGAGTTTCGAAACGAAGTTGGAGGCCCACAGTAGAAACACTCACGAGCTTTTTTTATGAAGGAAGGACAAAGCGTTACTTGATCAGTCGACTCGCCTTCCTATGAGACACACGTGCATAAAGAACAGTCCTTAGTCAACGGTAGAAGTTTGGTGAGCGGAGCAGCTTTTGGAATGCAGGCCTGAAGAACTACGTTTTTGCACGCAGGAAAGACACAGCTGGCTGTCCTCTCTTGTTGTAAAAAGTCGTTCACGAAAGCCGTCGCGATCTGTTTTTTCTAGTTGTAGTTGCGGTGGAAGGTCTCACGTTGTCCACGTCGTGAAAAGCTTGATTCAATACCACCAAATTATCGTCCTGAGGAATTCTCCTCTGAATACAAAGGTGAGGCTTTTTTCAAAGAGCGAGTTCATTCTTCACGCCTCGGAAACACACTTTTACATGGGCAGTGCAGACAAAGACGCAGAAGGCGTGGCAAAAACAAGGAATTAGCTCCCACAGTATAAACGAATGCATACGTTTCTCCATGCAGCGTTATCTGTTCGATGTTTGCATCGTATGTTCCTTCGTTTACCACTACTGGATGAACGTGTTTATCCCTTCGGCGTGACGCTAAGCTAATCGTACCGTCCAGAAAGATTTATTAGTGGAAGCGGCTGCCGGCAATCTATGTCACGCAGTGTCGCTGCGTTGGCTCAGTTTCCACCGCGGCGTCAAGCCTTGCTTACCTCATATGTGCTGCTTGGAACTTCCTGTTTCACTAATCTCAAGCTATTGAATCTAGTAAGGCAGTTCCTCCTCATGAGACGCACTGTGACGACTGTTGTAGCAACAGGCTTTCGAAGTGACGTTGCTGCTCTCTTCCCTTCCTACCAGCAGCTCGTAGGCGCAAAACCACGCTGGCAATCCGGTAGAGGGTCTTCGCGAACTGAAGACACGACAAGAGAAATTGCTGACGCGAGGCGGTGATAGCTGCAGCGGCAACAGCGACATGGCAAAACAATATAACCGGCGACAAAATAATGACTGCAGTATAGGCCGCACATATAGGGGCGGCGCGAGGGTGGACAACGGCAGAGAAAAACGGTATTCTCCGAGTAAGCACGAGAAAGCAGGAAAGACTGGTGTGTGAAAAAGGACAGGATGCATCGGATATCTCCATCGGCAAACAAGGACTGAGGGAGCACTTGCAAAAGCGAGTTACCGGTCAGTTCAACTGTTTCTGCGCGCACGCAGCAGCTCGGTAGCACGAAATCCGGCCGTTCTTCAGATTCCACCACACAAAAAGAGCTTGGAGCAAAGAATAGTCAATCTGCGCCACTCTAGTTAAAGGCGTCTTGGCTTGTGAATACGTAAGTGTACCGCGCATAGGGCGGCCACGCAGAAATGCGCACAGGTGCACACATTTGAGCTAATGCACGCAGCCATCGGCCAAGACATCATTACTGCGCGTTACGTAAGACGTCCACCACAGGTCTAGGAGGATATGCTTAAATGCACATACGGGAGCTCAGAGGTAGACGTCTGCTTGCACGTAGTACCGTACTAAGGGGACATGCGAGTGTGCACTACCTTCTAACAATTGTGCTTAAATGCACATATAAGAGCTCAAAGGTAGACGTCTGCTTGCACGTAGTACCGTACTAAGGACACATGCAAGTATGCGCTACCTTCTAACAATTCTATCCGTGCGCGCACACGCATCTGGTCGGGGTGCTTGGCAAAACGCACCTATACTCACATTCATCCGGAAGCAATTGCGACTGGTACAAATAGTCAGAAGGCCACTACTTCTGTAGACATTCAATCAGGTTCATTTCAAATCCAAATGAAAACACCGGTGTACAGGTGTGCAGGCGTTTACACACAGTTCGGCCTTTATGAATACTTCCTACCTACTTGACATTCGCACACACCATAATGCTACCCTTAATTCAATGTAAAATGGGAACGCAGAGAGCGGTTACCATTACAAACAACGTACTCGTTGAAGAAATGTAGGCGCTTGCCTCAGGCACTCCTTCTTGGAGGCGTATGTAACACACGTCCATCATGTAGTGCGCACAGCCCCCCTACAAATGTGCACCTTTATAGGATACGTAGATGAAGCCCGTTGCGCACGATCTCTAGTAGTGGCCAGCATTATAAACACAAGACAGAGTCAACAGCATACGGAGTCACTTCCAACTTGTGGTCGTACAGCCGCATCAACATTAGGAGAAGCGCAGCGTAGTTGCTTGTGCTTGCGTGGACGCAGTTTACACAATGGCCTGATAAGCTGACTGGTTACAGTAGTCGTTACTTCCCTCTTCTACACAGTCTCCTTCTGCAAGCAACCTTAATGGCACGCGATTTGAGCGCCGGCGCAGTTGATCGTGGTGCTGTGGTACGTGGATATCCCCTTGGTCTCCGGTTTACATAGAGAAGCGTGCCCGAGCGGTGCCAAACGCGCTGCCGTGCTTTCGATCTTGTCCTATGAAAGCGTGCAGCTGTACACGAGGATACGCGTAACTGCGCATAACCGTGTGGGCGAGTCGCGAGGGTTTAGCGGGCATACAAGACATTCATGTGGTGTTAAATGCTAAACTTTTTGAGGATACTCACACAGCATTGCATAACCGCTTGCACGCCATAAAATGGGCGCGTACGCGATACCGAGCCGACGGCCTCCAGGAGCCTCCTCCCTCTACAGTTGACACGGGTCTTCGGGTTTTCATTGTACACAGATGCCACCTGCATCGTGAGCTTCACTCTTGACGGGCAAGTCTCCTGGTGAGTGGCGACACCGCACGCATGCCTCTCGGCACGGGCGTCGTGAGTGCACCATCAGTTCGTCTTCTCTTCCATCAAATGGAGGAAAGTATATTCGTTTGCCATTTTCGTCGGTCTGTAGAAACTGGATGATCTCGTATCGGGGAGCGTTCGGTCTCCCTACCATTTAATTTATTCCTCTAGAGGCGGACTGTTGTTTAAGCTGCTGCGTCGTGATACCGCAGAAATCGAGTGCAGGGGCCGGCTGCTGGTCCCCTAAACATATCGGACTATCTTTATTTTGGGCAGCCGGGAGCCTGGAGCTCTTTCTCCCGCCCTTTTTGTCACAAAATGATGTCAGCGTTCAGTGGTGTGCTGCGGGTCTCCCGCACCCTTCGCACTGGTGGACAACAAACCTACAGGACGGCTGTCCAGCCTAGAGATGGTGCACCAGGAAAACGCTGGTATGACTTTGGCAATCCGTGGCGGGACGACTACCCACAATGGATATGGCGATCTCTTAAATACAGTCGCAAGGATAAAGACGTTTTTGCCCCACCATTACGGCTTTTCAACTCGACCAAGTGAGCTCCAGGACAATTTTGGGGTTCCTGTGGACCTACGATGCCACTGGGTGTATTCAAAACGTTGCATTCTGCTCGTCCCTGCATTGCGTACCTACACCGCACGTGAAGTCAGAAGGAAAGTGTGATGCGTGTTACCACAAAGTTTGACACGTGTTCCTACTGCACAAGGACAGTCGGAAACGGTCCAGCGGAGGATCTGTTGTGTTGGAGTAGCGTGAGACTCTCGAAAAAGTGACATTATATCCCCTCTTCGTGCCTCCGACATCATCTCCACACCTGCGCATAGCCGGCTTGCTGCAAGAATGGAGTCCTGTTATTTTCCCACCTGGAAACATTAAGCACGTGTTTCCACTTACCTCAGTAAGCATCACACATGGCCAGTATTACTGTGAGCCCTCACTGGGGCACAAAGTGGTTGTGGAACTCTGACGCGCGTGGCTGCTTACGTCTGAAAACGTGGTGGTGGTGTTGTTGTCGCGGCGCCATTGGGAGGGGGTGTAATCTCGGGGAAGACGCACAGCAAATCATTACGACCAAGAGCTATATCGTGTTTCGGTCCCTGTAGGGCACTCACGTATGCACATCAGTGCCTGGTGAAGTTTGCTCTGTTTTGTATCGACCGAGTGACACATGTGCCACAGGCGGCGCGTGCTGTGAAGCGTAGAATTTACCTATTAATGGTCATCTCGTTGTGTGCGGAAAAGGAGATTGTTTAGTCAGTCGCTGCTGGTGTGCGCAGCTGCGAAAGTTAATGCCTGCGCCCTTTAGTACGACACGCATACGGAGTGCGTGCTCCGCTGTTATAACGTGTGCTGCAGGAGTGCGTATTGGAAATCACTATGTATGGTAGAAGTGTACGTTAGGTTGAATGAATTAGTTGTGTAGTAACCCGTGAAAATAGTACTACACTCGTGTCTGCACGTAACTCTTTGTGGTAGTCGTTAAAAGGAAGCTGCATACGTGTAACAGCTGCTGCCGTCTTGGTGGTATTAGGGGAGCGTGGACATGAACTTTTACAACTGCTTCATGGGCGGCGGCCGTTGAGTTTCACCTCGCGTAGACAGATGCGCGTATGGCAGTGTATGTGTAGACGTGGACTCGTTGTCAAACACGTATACGGTAACACCGCCACTCGTTTCATGTTGGCCCCTTCTGCGGTTACAAATCCTTCCTGATGTCTGCAACGTCTACCAAGCTCCAGAGTGGCCGCAGTGTTGAATTTTCAAAAACATTCAGGCTTTTGGGCCTCCCTCCTCTTTAAGTGCGCTGCCGTCAGCACCCTTTCCGCTCTGTTTTGTCATTTGTACAAGCTGGATTATATTTGCGATTCGATCGTGACTTTTTTTTCCCCTCAGGATTTATGATGTTTTTCTCAAAGACAACCGCCGATACTGCATGTTCGTTATGGGCGCGGGTTTGATCTCTTCCTGGATGTGGAGCGAAATGTGGAACTCGTGCTGGCGAAGTATTAATAAGGGAGTGAGTTGCCTTACCCACATGTAAAGTATCAGTAAGGGAGTTAGTCGTCTTACCCATATCTGCGCTCACAGTGTGGATTTCCGGTCTCCATCTTGGCGTTTTTCCCGGTGCGTAGACACTTGTCTATGAACAAACACCTTCACGAACGCGCAGAAAGTGTGCAAACGAGCACGCGCTTTCCACGTCTATACTTACACCTATGCATGTGATTCGCACGCGTGCCTCGCCCTCCGCGCACATCCCAAAGGTACCGTCCTGTTTGCTGCGTGTCTACCCCGTTACAGTTGACTCTCGTGTGTGTAAATAGACATGTTTGCAAGACAGCTGTTTACCATGCGCACAGCTTCACAGCACATAAAGAATTGCGCCCCAATCAGAGTGGATAGACTGCTAATTCAACGCGCTGGTGGACGCCTCTGCATAGCCGTCTCCGTGCCTCGACTATAGAGTAAAGCTCTTCAATCTCTGCTGCTGTGGTGCTCGGGGTGCAGGCCTACCCCAGGTGGTGGCTTTCGGCTGTTGTGAGCTCTCCCCGGACATAGCTGATCTTCAAAAGGTGCTTGGTTAAAACAGCAGTCATCTGTCAGTCTAGGGGGCTTTTCAGTAGAGCAGACTGACGCGCGCAGGCACGTGCAGCGGTGGCCAAATCTACACATAGGAGACGAGTGGAATTTTTTCCTGTGATACACAAAACGCGTATGATGGAGGTAGATAGAGAGGTAGTTATGCATGGTGTGTACAAGCGCACACATATGCGCGTAGGTGGCTAGGGAGATGTGTGAGCGTGTGAAGTGGTGCCGTGAGCTGAAGGACAGTGTAACTGCTTACGGAGGCCGATTGCAGAAGGCACAGTAGACGCAATATTCCGAAGGTGGCATCCGAAGTGGCCTTCCTGTATTCTTTGTATGGAGCTTCTTCGTGGTTCGTCCCTTCCATGCTGGTGCCGCTTGTACAGAAGCTGTATAATGACGCGCCCTACGTCAGCCCGGAGGAAGATTGAGCAGGTTTCAAGAAAGAATGCCGCTGCCCCGTGAATTTTTTTCAGGAAGTACGGAGGCACGAAGACTTGTATCGTACTTGTACATGCGAATCAAACCCCTTCGGAGACAGCTCACAGTTACAGGACGTTCGCGCCCAGCACTGTACCAACGCGAGCGGAAGCAGAAACTACAAGGCGCTCTCGTGCAGGTGAACAGAGTTATTCACCGAGAGGCGGAGAGAGGAGGAATTTGTCGTCTAGCGCTGAAAAAGACTACAAAGTTCAGTTATAGAATTTTGCAGCACAGGAGATACCGCTTCGATCAGAAGCCTACGTTACGAGCGTTTTAGAGGGAAACGCAAATTGCATCTCGGGTGTCCTCAGCACTTTTGTCTGATGAATGCGGCTGTAAGCGGAGTGGCGTGTTTTCAAGGATACATCGGTTACACGTGTGTGCTATCTGTTCCAGAGGTTTCTGAAGAGGTGCGGAACCCTGTGCGTGTGTGCATCTTTAGCAGCTGATGGGCTTGCACGTGGCCGTGCGGGGATACATATACAGGTAGCGAAATACTCCTGCTTACTTTCTTCTTCACGCAAGCTTCTGACTCGTGGCACCGTCCGTATAACACTGAAACTACGAAAGAATCTCAACTGCGTGCCATTGAGTGCTCGACCAGGTGCGCACTAACCGAAACAGCAGCGGCAGCTAGCTTCTAACTATTGCGTACACGGGGAAAGTACAGTGTTCAACGTACTCCAGGTCAAACCTCATCGATGCCAGTTCGCTATGGATAGCTTTATAGAGCTGTTCTGCCGTACCCGATTTTGTTTGTCCATTCGGCTTGCGTATTAAAAGCTGCCGTGTACGTTTAAATTCCGAACGTGTTATACACAGGTGTTCACCCAAATGCATACAAGAATACGCTTGCGTGTGCGTATACTTGTAGTGAAGCTGTACAGTGACGGGAGGCTGTACACACGTACTCATTTGCTGAGGCATTCGTAGGGGTTTCGCCGAAAGACGTGCACCGAAGATCGGAAGCATGTGTCTACGGCATTTGACTACACACGTGTGCAGGATGTCTACGCGCTTGTATACACTGGCGTGTTCGTATGTATGTTGGAGAACAGTCAACACTTGCGAACCCTCGAACACAGCAGAGTTGCAAATGAACATTTTGTCGCCTCGGTTGCCTCATGAGCATATGCAGTGCATCTATGCGCTCCTTGCCTACATCACTGTTTCAGTGGTATGCACGCGGTGGCATTTCGTCAGACACCTGCCGATGATGTATTTCATTTGTCGCGGACAAAGACCGCGCAGTTCAACTGCCAGTATGTACTCGCCATGGTGCTAGGGACCGTGTAGGAGGAGGCAGTTTGGAGTATGTAACGGAATACCGGAGTTGAATGCTTTTCTCCTCATGAGGAGGTGGGAAGGTGAAGGTTCTCTTGTAGTTGTAGCCGCGCAACCGGCAAGAAAGTGTAACCGACAGGTGAACCTTGCCACGAGCGCTTATGGGGCTGCGTAGGGGGAGACCCCTTCACCAGTTTGCTAGACACCACGCAAGTTTCAACACTGCTTCGTAGGACTTTATTTCAAAATACCTGTTCGACTGCGGCATCAGGGGCAACAATAATGTCGTTGCGCAGCGTGTGAGTATGCGGTGGTCCAATGCTATGCATCGGGCCTCTCTGCAGCATCGCAGACAACTCGACGGAAACTTGGTGTCACTCTGTTGGCCCACTTTACCGATTGTTGCCCGGAATCGTGACAGTATTATGCGGCAAGAAAGCTTCCTGTGTGCACAGACCGAGTGCGGTTGGAAGGATCTGCATGCATTCATTTACGTCGATCCAGACAGAGAGACGCGTTCAAAGTGATGTGCACCGCTGCAGAAACCGCGCGATCGTAGGAATGCGTACGTACGTGTATACATATGTGCATACGAAGAAGCACTGGTGCTCCTTCTGTAGTGGGCGACACGCAAATCAACTATCAGCTCCGGCTGCCTGTTGACAACGGATAGTGTTCACCAACTGCAGGTGGTCTTCGTCGGGTCTGCTCTGATGTTCACGAGTCCAGAAATGCAAAAAAGCCTCCCATGGATATAGGTAGATGAAAGAACCGCGCTCTCTCAGTTCCCAAGTCGGCTATTCTGTTTCTCAAAGATGGTTTAAAACAGCCTCCGACAAGGACACTGAGAGACACGGACAAGAAGTTGGCTGGTCGTCACTCCTCTTTGTTTGCACGAGGGTGGTCTGGAAAGGAGGGACAGGCCGAACTGCCACTTATCTCTACGTTGTGAGACCTTCGCTCAAGCGTATACAGCACAACCGAACTCTCAAGCGTATACAGCACAACCGAACTCTTATCTTGACTTAGATTAGCGCGACGAGGAGCCCAAAAGTCGCACTAATATGTACACACGCACTGGAAGGGCAGTGGCACGCTTGCGCTAGATGCTGAGGGCTCGTCGCTCATATATCCTCCGAATGGGCCTCGCTGGTATCGATTGTCATTCGCTTGTCGGCCTGCGTTGAGTGCTTGCCACCTCTGCACGGACCCCGTGTGCTCTTCTGCTGTCTGGACATCTTCACCGTCCGTCGTATCTAAGTGACGGTCTCCTCCTCGTTGTCTGAGTTTTCCGTATCGAGAGAGTAAAATAATTAGAACTCGGCGAATGACCCCCGCTTATCTGGATTGCCATTCGCTTGTCGGTTTGCTTTATGTGCTTCCCACCGCTGCAGGAACGCTGTCTGCTCTTCTCCTTGCATGTTGTCTGCAATCACCTTCGCGTCTTCATCGTCCATTGCGTCTAAGTCATAGTCTTCTTCGTCGAAGTCTGAGTTTTCCATATCCTGAGGGCAGAAACGGTAATCTAGTGCAATTCGTAGGACGGACTCCGCTTCGTGTGTCTGCTGGAATATATCTCGAGATCGTTAAAGACTCGCTGACAGAGCTCGAATACCAATAATAACATCAGTGGCAACTAATGCGGACGCAAGGCGAAGCCTAGTGGAGAAAAAACCGGATGACTCTGTGAGCTTGAACTCAAAGGCACAAGTCGGCTAGCAAGTACACGGGTGGATACCTGGTAGATCTGTGCCTGAGAAAGTCACTTACACGACTCAACGCGCACTATGGGAGCTTGTGGACACCAGCTTTACGCCACACTAGGTAGAACAATGGTGCAATCTTTGTGCCGGCTGCTGCGTAGGAGAACCGCACACGACACCACGTTGCTCCGCCTAGGACCTCAACGGATCAACGCGCTTAACACAGTGCTCCTGTCCGTGAACCAGGAGGCCGGCTCTTCAAATGGATAACTATTTTATCGTGAAATCACAGAGCCCGTTTACACACTGTAAACCGTACCTGCCCACACCTAGGGGACGCTCCTGCTACGATAAGCTTCTTCCCTCATGTGTGCCTTTCTCTCCCACAGGGGAATATTTGAGCTGCTTGTCCTCAGCTGCCATCTAGGGTCGTGCTTTATTGCTGCTCGTCAGACGATGCAGACGCAGATGCAGTGTATCCGCACAGATTTCGATACAGGACGCCTGATTCCATGGGCGTTGTGCCCCTTGCTCTAGTGTCAACAGAACTTTGCTTACGAAATCAAATATACTGGAAACGTGTTTCGTCACTGATGCCGATTTGAAGCGAAACTCTGTGCCGTCGGATTCGCGCTAACGAAGAGCCCCGTGGCAACCACCGATAGATGTTAGCTGAGACTGTATGTGACTTACGCATAACGAGTCTGCTGATGTACGACGGTGACGGCAGACTTCTGCAGGCCGCACACATGTGCGAGGCATGCGTGGTATTCTGTCGACGTATCCTAGTAACCGCACACGGCGGGCACCCAAGCGTCTCTGCTATTGATTAGTCGTGGACACTTGCCGCGTCGCTGCTTCGCACAAAGTCCGGCGTCCACAAATTTTGGCAGATTCACTGAATCTTCTCTCTGATCCTCTTTGCCTATTGTTAAGTTGCCAACTTACCTCCAGAAAAGAAAATTTCTCGTCTTTATCGCCCACGTCTGAATCCTCAGGGTCTCCTGCTTCGTCAGCTTGATCGAGAAATGAAGCCACCGTGTCGTCTTCGTCGTCCTCCTCGTTGACTTCTTCCGCGAGCTCCCCGTTCCTTCCATTACTGGGAGCGTGCATCACGCTGTAGCTGCCATTGTCGCTGGAGTTTAGCGCTTCTCTTGCTTGATCGACGTTCAGGCTTAGTGCTGGCTGCTGCTGTATGAATACCAGTGACAGCAGTGCGAGGCATACACTAACGATCCTCATTTTCTTGGGTTGTAGACTCCATTTTAGGAGGCCGAAAGCACCCTTGTATGATTCCATGAGGCGACAGCTGCATAAAATCCAAAACATTGAGTCTCCTCTGTTTGACAATGGTCGTGCGAAGGCACTGCGACCTTGTGGTAGACACACGTGTGGCGCTTAGTGAGTACACGAGACAAAGGGGGCGAGGTGAAGGTTTAAGATGGGAGGTAGGCTCGTACTGCTCGAGGGATAACTTACAAAGACATTCACTGTATTTCATATGTGAACGTCACACAAAGACGCGTGCGCGCTGGTGAGGACGCTCGGCTCGGGAAGATAGCAGACAGTGCACGCACAGCTGAGGTAAGGCGGGCCCGCTCGTACGTGCGTCGAGTCCAAAGACATGTAGCAGGTGCCGCGGCGGCAGCTGAACAAGCGGTTGATGCATCCCAAACTGCAGCACAACAAGAAGATTGGACCGGTACTTCCATATGAGGGGCTTCTTGTGCCTCTTTCAACTATGCATGGCTTCACTACACACAACGCGAGCAAAACCAGCAGGGTGTAACAGCGAAACCGCAAAGTATCATTAGCAGATAGTGTGAAAGGATCGCGCTGTGACGGCGGGTCGCGGGATATCCACGACAAAGCCACGACTACATCTGTTGCAGCACAAGGCACGAGGCAAGGCGACACTCCAGACTGCCAGCTACACGTGTATCAGAAAAAGAGTTTTATGTCGAAAGAACTAGTAGACAACCCGCCGCAACAACGGGCATACCCACCGTTGATATTTTGCGGGGATGTGTGAAAGTATATCCAACGCTGCACTCAGGGAGCCGGTGGTCGCATACTTAGTCACACCATCTGTTGATGCTTACAAATTCAACTGGATCGTTCTTGACATCTGCGGCCGCGTACGACGTGGTGTACGAGCACTTCGGAGAAAGAGATAAGCGGAAGGCGTACTGATAGAATATGGAAAAGAAGGCTGCGACGCAGAGTTTGCGTGCCTGATTGCTGCAAACCACGGACGCCAAACTGCCGTCATTTGCAATCATTAAAAAAGGTTGTCGTCCACAATGTCTACTACCCCTGCGATACCGTCAGTATCTCGATTAGACCGGTTCCGTACTAGCCGTGATCCTGCTTTGGTGTGCGTGGAACTTGTACGGTGGTCCGCAATTCGGTGAACAGAAAGCTGTTCTCAGATGCCGGACGTCGGCTAGGATGTACCTTCCTGAAAGCCAGACTTGCACGGGAGGCATTTACTTAAAGGCGGAGACGCGTCAAACAGCGGAGTGCAGTCCGTCCGCTTGCACTCCCTCCACAAGATCCGTGCAAACGTGTGTATATGCAGCTACATTTCAGTGAGACAGCAGCACAAGCAAACCAGGTGTCATTTCGACATCGAACGTTGTCAGTAGGTGTTCACACCGTATTTTACAAGCGCAGCTCAGTAGTACTTCTACACAGGGTGGCGATGGCCCGCGAGTGAAGATAGATTTCGCGAGGGTGTCACCGCCTAAGTATGTCACACGTCCCTGCGTGCGGATGTTTAGTTCGTTGCCCTTACTTCGCATCTCCCCTGTGTGGTGCCCTGCGGGTTACTGGGCCTGAATAAATCTTCACGCGGAAAGATAGGATGAAGGCGCGGCTGCTGTTGCTCTGCACTACAAAGTGTAGATTTCAAGAAGCACATCTACAGTTGTGCCGCCGGGCCAAGTACATGAGGTTCTAGCCCGATTAGGTCCAAGTACCCTGGGCGGAGGCAAGATTGCCATAGAGAATTACAGTTGGAGCGATAACGCCCGATTAGGTCCAAGTACCCTGGGCGGAGGCAAGATTGCCATAGAGAATTACAGTTGGAGCGATAACGCCCGATTAGGTCCAAGTACCCTGGGCGGAGGCAAGATTGCCATAGAGAATTACAGTTGGAGCGATAACGTGCGGTCTGATTAGCGTTTGTTCGAACCTCAAGGCCGCCTGTGTGCGGACAGTGTTGGATCGAGGGACATTATTCGGCTGTAGATTCCTCTCAAAGTAATATGCACAGTGTATTTATCGGGGTTTCTATCGTCCCGAATACGTTTGTCCCTGGAGGCCACTTCCGTCCCGATCAACAGCTTTGTACGCCGTGTCACAGCGAATGTCTCTGCGTCGCTGCGAATGCAACGAATCGTATGCAATTGCAGCCGCAACGAGCAACACGAATAACCAGAAAAACGGCGGAGCAAACTGATCTGCAGCTTACTTTGCACTGTGTGAGCAAGAGCTACATTTTGATGTGCCCCTGCAGTCGTAGGACAGTACAACAGATGGCACGTGGCAATGTGCGTTGCACATCTGGTCGTGGACTTACGGGATCAGCGCCGAAGCAACAGTGATAGTATACTGCGGACCCTCCCTATTCCTGAACTGTGGGATTTGATACATAGTGTTCACGTTTTTCCACCGTACGGAGCACAACGTCAACGTACGCAAACTAGGTAGAATAGCAGCATGCACAGCACGTGTACCACCGAAATCGCCGTCCAGACAGAGTAGCAGCATGCTCAGTGCGTGCACTACAGAAATCGCCGTCCTTTGACATTGTACACAATGAGATTACAAGGGTGTCAGATTTACAGCTTCTTACGTTAAAAATACTGTCCAGAGTCACGCCTGAACGATGCGCACGTCACGTTGTCCCCTGCGGGAGGAGCGTTGCAGCAAACCACGGGCCTACCAGGACATAATCTAGTTGTCGTTATCACGCGCCTGTGTACTTTCAAAAGCGAACGAAGCGTGTACAACGCAGTCCTCAACATTAGTGAACTGGTGGAGTTATCGCTGTGCAACAGGCATGTGCAGCCTTTTTCATCTCCTGGAAATTTAGATCTGAACCTCCCACATCAAACTCCACTGCGGAGCTGTACAGGTCGTAATTGCTGACCCGTGGCAGAGTGAGGTGCTCCGCCTACCGCGAGCAGGAATACATGTTTCGTCGGAATTAGAAGTGCCCTAACTTACAGACGGCGCAGGCAAAAATGCAGTGCTCTTAAACGTGGTCGTCAACTGCATCCAGTTGCCTATTGTCCAAAGTGTCATGTGTTCCACGTGCGTTTTCACAACGTACACTGTCTCCCATGTGAAGGACGACCGTAAAATCCTTCGCAGCGGGAGAACCTCCCCCACGTGGTAAGCCGGTTTTACTGATTGACAGGGGATCTCGGCATGGACATCCGGTGACGTAGGACCGACACTCAGACGTGTGCACCCGTGATCTGTTCACATCACGAGAGTATTCCCCCCAAACGATGGAACTGTTAAAGCAAGACAAGCCCCGTCAGGGAAGGGAGCTTCGTAGAAAAACTCATTGCCCGCATTGCGGAGAAGTCGGCAAACGCTCAGCAGCGGTCTTTGAGGAATGACCAGTTGCACGCGCGTTCATTATCCACCGCGCCTCCGTGGTGGACACAGAAAACTGTGTACGTGGTTCACCGCTGCCAAGTTGCTTATGGTAGGGACGAGTGTTGGGGAAAGGAAACCGTGACGTACTTTTGGGCGGTGGAGTCGCTCTCAAGTGGAGATGAACTGTTATATCAAGAGCCGGTCATCGCCAGCCTGCAGAACGCGTGCACACACGAGTAGCGCTTAAAGTTTTGCCACGAGTTAACGTGCAGTGTGTGGTGCACTCGACAGGCGTGCGGCGCGGGACATGGACCCCAGATCACCGGTGTGAAAAGTTATCAACACCGGAATACAGCGTGCGACAGGTTTCAACGGAGTGGGTCCTTCCTGGACGTGAAGGAACCTAGCGAGAGGCGTTTATGCTTCCATGATCGCAAGGGCCACTGCAGGGGGACCTCCTTGCCGAAGGTTTCGTCACAAGTTTGCACGCAGTGTCCAATGCGCGCGGCAGGCGTGCTGCGCAAGATGTGGATACCGGATTACCTGGGAGAAAAGTTATCACCACGGATATACAGCAGACCGGATGGTTCAGCGAAACAGTACACAATGCGACAGAAGCGTCACGATGCCTTTGCACACTGAAGCCTAATGTCCTTGAGTAGTGAATACTGAAAGAAGCAAACGGGGCAGAATGCTCTTACCAGCGTCACTGCTGCGCAGCGTTTGGCACTCCGGCTGACGGCGTCATCTCTAAAAAATACTGCGTGTACGAGATATGTCATGCCAGTTCACCCGGGACATCCCGGGAGACCGATAAAAAGAGATGAGCTAACACTGGCAGATGATGCGCGGAAGCGATTTTCGCGTACGTTGGTGGCGGGTGAGGGTCTCGTGGACTCTAAGGAGGGAGGAACACACTTGTAGACACAACTGCAGTGCTTCAGCCCTGAGCTCTCTCCCCATTTGAAGTGCTTTTGGACGGCGGAGTTGCTGTGAACTGGAGAAGAGCCGACGCACTAAAGACTGGTCATCGTCAGCGTGAAGAACGCTCGACTACTCGAGAAGAGGGGATCTGAAGGCCCCAGCTAAAGACGTGTTCACTACAGAAGGTTTGTGTGCTCGCAAGCTCGATACAAGGAGACGTTCACCATCTTATCCTCTCCACCGTCCCTGCCGAATGTTTCGCCTCACATACACGCATACTGTCTTGTGCGCTCAGCAGGCGTGCTGACTGGAAAGATATCAACGACGTACTGCAGCATACCAGACGATTCAACGCAATCCTGTAGATAGCGGCAGAAGCGTCATAACGCCCTTGTACTCTAATTCCGGCGACGTCTAAGTAAGAGATATATGAAGGCGCCGAAAATGCAGCAGAGCGCGGTTACCGCCAACACTGCTGCGCAGCATCTCCCATTGATGCCTGCAGAAGGATGGCCCAGAGTAGACGATGAAGGCGTCCCTCGTGAACTACTGATAGACAGTGATTCTGCCCCAGTAGACGATCCCGAAGCAACATACGTGCCACATGGTGACAGGCCTGCAGCACCACTAATAAGGACGTCCGTGTACCCTGGTAGGGGGTGAGGATCCTGTTCGCTGTAAAGAGGGAGCGAAACACTTGGAAACCAATTCTCACCGAAGTCACCCAAACCACCCCTCCCATCTACAGCGGACTCAAGGCAAAGACTACACCGTGGAGAGTTGCCGTGTCCATCGAGCCGTCCAGAAGAGGGAGGGAAGCTACTTTCTAAGGAAATACCATCACC
>KL647294.1:1560161-1780538 GCA_000727475.1 Sarcocystis neurona | reverse complement strand
CCTCTTCCGGCATCAATCTCACCTACCGCACACGTCTGCACTCATGTGGGTCCATGAACACCAGCAATATTTAACAACTCGGGTGCGTTCGATAAGCCGCTGATGTCTGCGTTTCGTGTTCTTCAGCTGTGTCTCCCTGGTGTGCTAGTGTCTCCTTGTGTCGCATTTGTGAGTAAAGCGCACCTTCGGGGATACACATCTCGCCCTGGTCACGCCGCTCTTGTCCTGTCTTTGCTAGTCTCCTTTGTGTGAGCAGCTCTTTTGAGAGGCACCAGCTCACAAATGCCGGGGATCATCCAGGTCACCTCACATGGTTCATTATGAAGACACACACAGGCTCCCTCACGAGGTTCACTATACGGGAAACAGACAGGCCACCTCAGAAGGTCCATATGAACTGTGCCGCCGTCCTCTCTCAAGGTCATTTCTTCTTTCGTAGTCTCGTGAATAAGTGTACATTGATGTAAGTTTATGTATGATGAAGTTCAAACGTGAAAAGCGACGGCTTCCGTACAGCCGCTTCGATATCTTTCAGTGCAGTGTCCGCATCGACGCAACACGTCTGCGGGGCCGCGTACGTTAAGATTCACCTCCGCTGGAAATGTGATTCTCAGTCTGCCCTGGTTCCCCCAAGTAATCTTCCATTCAGCGCAAGGGCTGTGGGCAACAGCACGTTTCTACTGAATCAAGAATTGCCGAGAACAACGTTTCTCTAATGAATTCAGCGATCGTCGGACCGACCTGACGCATACAGGGTGTTTTGAGGTCTACGGCGGAAAGCCCTACGTGGTTACATGCGGCCATGTGATCATGCAGATATGGTCATGACCTCCCCCGAATGGTAGCTAATTTAGTTCGATGAATAGATGCCCCGTCTACCTCCAATCCATTGAGGTGTATGCCTCTACGACTGCACTGCAGCGTCAACATTGTATGTAAACAGACCCCCAAAAACAAGAGTGCACGTCCTCAAGTCTGGCGGATGAGGAGCAAAAAGTGGGTCGAACTTCAACTTTTCTGGAGGCAGAAGTTGTGCTAGACAAAACGTACTGCGCAGGCCCGCCAGTCAGTGCGCTTTGTTAACAGACGTGGTCTTCCCATCCGGCTCCTGCATACAAATACACGTGAACACGAACACACACCTGGATGGACTTCACCACAGCAGCTTCATCATTCCGATCGTCGCACTGTGTACGGTGGAGTTACTACGACTGAGCCCTCTGTGAGCGTGTGCGTGTGTACGTATGTACGTATGTATGCATGTATGTGTGTGTATGTGTGTGTATGTGTGTGTATATGCGTGTGTGTGGATGTGTGTATGTGTGTGTGTGTGTATGAGTGTATGTATCTGTGCATGTATGAGTGTACGTATGTGTGTGTGTATGTGTGTATATGCGTAGGCGTGTGTGTGCTTCGTATGTACGAAGGTGGGAATGTATATGTACATACACACTGGTCTGTCGGTGTGCTCGGGGTGCGTCTGTCTGTCTGCCTATGTCTGTATGTCCCCTATGAAGTCAAACATAATAGACACATAGATGTTCTTGGCGCCATCTTACACGTCGCAGCTCCCTCACCAGGATGGATGCAAATCGCTGAACGCGACCCAAGCGCAATCTACGACTTGGTGCACGAAGATGACCTCAGTTCGTACCATCTCCTCTGGCGTTCTATCGCGTAACTAGGACGACGACTTCGTGTTTCGAGACTGAAAAATTCACGCTCACAACCATCATTTAAGTGTGGTCAGAGTTAGGCTCCAGTTCGATTGTGACACATTGTAGAACTCTGCGGCACCTGTTCTGCAGCGAGCTGGTGCGGTCGCCGACAGTAACTGGACGCTGTGGATATTTACCTTCATCGGACTTCTGGTAGCAGGGGACTCTCAGACGAGGAGGTACGCAGGACGGATAAATGTCGCAAAGGCATGTACGAGAATCGGCGTTACTGAATCCATCGCGCTCAGGGTTGGCGTCTTGCGGTTCCACACCATGAACCTGAACTGCAGTACCCGTTCTTCCTTGGCATCAGCTCGAATAAAAATGATGATGGCCCAAGTCAAAAGTCTCTCTTTGACGGCATCAGGAGGAAGAACTGCACTGGTGCTGCATCTGCGTCAGAGAAGCTGGCTTTAACGTGACTTCTTTAAAGTGTGCACACCACATACGAACGGCGTCGAGCGCCGTGCACTCGGATGATTGGTAGGATTCTCCTGACACCTCAGGAGGCGTCGGCTACGCCCGCACACAAGTTGGTGGGCACACGACTGAACGCGGCTGCTGATCATTATCGTCAACGTGTCCGTAGCGCTGACAGATACTTCCTGCCACCGCTTCCATGCTGCACGCGATGCGGATCTACAAAGGACACCATTGTCTGCAGATGCTTGGTACTCACTCGTCACCATCGTGGGAGACGCTCGGAGGTATTGCCCGATATGCGTGGTGGCGTGCAGCTGCGCACAAGCAACGCGGGGCACTAGGTGACGAAGTAGTTCAACAGGAACGTTTGAAAACGTCCACGGGGACCACTCCGTTCGAGACAAACTCTAACCACTCTCTGTTCACCTGTAAACCGTGTACGTTGTGATAACAAAAAACGGCGTTGAGCGCGCCGCGATTCACTAGATGCGGACGACATGGCCTAGGAAGAAACATGCACGTCCAGGCATGTGGCACTCGTCTACAGTGGCACTCATGCGTACAGGAGGCACCAACGGACAGGTCTTCGGCCACGCAGCCTGCGTTTAGCGTAGCCTGTGCAGAAATGGGGGTTCGGGATATCCGTCAAGCGTTATTGTTAAGGAAACGGAAGCCTTCGTAAAATAGAAGCATATATGACACTGCCTACCCCACAGGGAACTTACCAATGCCACCGATTCCCGGAGTGTTCGAGAAGGACTTGCTAGCCGTTGTTTCACTACCTCATTTACCCGTACGCCGCCCAAGCACAGTTGTGCTTTCTAATTATTTAACAGTTGGTAGGGCTTTTACGCGAACCCCGGCACCGACGCAAGGCGATCCATCGCCTCCCTCTGCTGACAGCTGACAAGGCAGTGCAGACGGACGGCGACGTCATCTTACAGCGGCGCGCCGGCCATAGGAGATAGACATATAACCCGCTGTTGCCTGTAGATTGACAACCAATGACCAGCCTTCGTCGCAAATTAATAGGAAGTGAGTCTTGACTTCGATGTTGCCGTGTTGCTTCTACTCGTATGCGGCTCCACAGTTGTCCCTCTCTCTCTCTCACAGGGGAGACGACACTCCACTGGGGTTATGAGCCCCAAAGCATATGCATCTGCATTGTAGTAAGACCTGTTAAGGCACACATTGCACAGAAACGATGTACAGGCGAGACACACTTGTAGCGACAACACCTCGTACATGGAGAGTAACTAGTCCTGCATATATTTATATGCACAGATACGTGTGGAAGTCCGGCCATCGACCCACAACGGACCATCGAGATCAGCCGCAACATCACTCCCCCATTCGCGAATAGACGCTGCGCGGGTGACGACCCGCTCCTGCTCCTCTGCAGCGAGCAACACAAAAGGGTAAGCTGCTGCTGTGTGTCCCGAATCTTGAGATGCAAGGAGGCGGCACAGAATCCGCCAGCATTGGTGGGAACCGAGAATCGCGACCCGTGCAGATCAAGGCTGCAGAGACAACAAGGTCCTTGGTCATCGTCCCCGGGAAGACAACAGCCTCAAACTCACGCTGCGGTCACGTCAGGAAGGCGTGGTGCGAAGGGCTGCTGCGAGCAAGCACGCGGCATGGGGCGTCCCGGCCTGTACGAGACATTCCAGAGGCAGAGCTTACGGTCCCAAGATGTGGACGCCAAGAGGTGAGGGCAGAACGGAGACCAGTCAAGACCAAGGACGAACTCCGTGTGGTGCGCGAAGACAGTCGGTGTACGACGGACGAAACTGCAAGGAAAAGCGCCTCTACTCGGCGGACGCGAAACTGCTGTACTCGCTGGAAGCAGACGTGCGGAAACAGGGAAGCTTCCTTGCTGTTCAGAAGTACCTTCTCCAATCGTTTCCCGGAGCGGTGACGTGAGCCCCCTCGTATGCGTTGAATTGGAGGTCACTAGATGGTGAATTTTAACAGTGGTGTCGTAGGAGGCAGTGGCTACGATCGCTTGATCGAAAGGACTACAACGCACAGCTCGAACAGCGAGTGAATGCGCACGCAACCTCAGTAGGGGACCTGCGGCGAACTGCCGTATATCCCATGACGAGACACTTCCGTCCGTTGCACCCGTGAAAATCTGGAAAGAATTGAAGTGCGACCAATCCAAACAAAGTACTTCGCAAGCATGCGCTCGTAAACTGTTATGCAGCAACCCACTTTCTAGCGCCGGTTTCTCTTCCTGAAGTAGCGCAGGAGCAGTAGTAATGCAGGGACAGACATCCGCAAGGTTGCACTGCCAGCAAATCAGCAATGCGGTGATACGAGCAGGAAAGGAAAATGAGTCACATTAAGACATGTAGAGTCTTCGGATCTTCGGTACATGAAGTGGTGCCACTGAGGCCGAATAAAGAACACTTCAACTTTCAGCGTAGGTATCCGAAGTTTTTTTGCGCTGCTGCTGGTCGTCCTATTTGGTCATGCACTGTACCACGGTAATTTGATACTTGCATGTGCACCTGTCTGGGAGAGCTGAGCGCGGCTGCACGGCCAGGTGGTTGTGTAGCACTTGTGCTGGTCATACAATACATGCGAATATTTATCCAAAAACGCGCACGACACGTCAGCCAATTCGGGTAGCCGTTCCGCTGCTGCAGCAATGGAGGCACTGCTGCATCTACCATAGCCACCATGCTGCACCTTTCAAGAAAAGTAGCTGGTGACATTCAGCATGTACAGATATTATCAAGTGACGCACACGTGCATAGGTCGGCGAAGTCGTGCAGCGCTTCCGCCGCTCCTGCACTGGAGGAGCTGCTGCTACCACTACGGCGGCTACGTCTCACACTGCAAGAGAACTGGCTGCCGGTGTAACAAGGCCATGCAGATGGCTTACTTTGCGCGGAGGCATGTGCAAGTCAAATATTCGTAAGCGTCCGTCTGCGCTAACAGAGGCGATTACCGCTGCTAGGTGCGGGGAGAACTGCGCAGCATAAACGCATTGTGGATGGCGCAGGCAGCGCAGCACGTGCTGAGAAGGACGCAGTAAATCCCAGAGCCGTGCGGTTGCATCCCAGGAAGCAGAAAGCAAGACTTGCGGGTGCCGAGGAGACCAATCCACGGTACACACCTCCGCTTGGTGCGCAGTGATCTCGGCTGCAACATGGAGCCCTGCACTGTGAGTTGCGGCGCTTCGCCCTGCCGCTGTGTAGGCAAAGCTTCCATGAGCGTAAAACTGCAACGGACTCTCTAGCGGTATGTTCCACACGCGTACCGCGCCGTCCCCACAGGCCGCCGCCAGAATGTTGGCTTGTTTGAATGACCACGCGCAGTCGTGTATGGCGTCCCTCGTAGTCAACACCGCTGTCGTGCGCACGTTCGGTAAGGGCCCTTCTGCGGCTGCGTCCCTTAATGCTTCATCCCTTCTTGCTGCGGCCTCTACTGATTCCAGCGCTGCGAACGCTGCCCCGTTCTGCACATCAGAAGCGACGAAAGGGACACTTGCCCAATGTGCTTGCGTTTCTCCTAAGCGGAACGGCACTGATTTGCCTTGCCTACCGTGCGGTACATCTGCGGTTCGTCCTGTCGTCCGGACGACTGCACGCTGCGGTGTGGTGTTGTTGCCAAAGTCCACGACAAGCAACTGTCCCTTTCCGCAAATTCCAAACAGCTGAGACGCAGCCACCGCGAGGCGATGGGGGTTGGAAGGGCAAAAGCGGCAAGCTTGTCCACCAGAGGGCAGTAGCACCGTCTGTGGGTGAAGAGCTTGCGGTTGGCACAATACAGGACCGACCACTACACGAACCGTCGTATCCGTCACGACTCCAGACGGTGACTGGGAGTGTGATAGCACTGCAGGGGGTGCTGCACTGGAGGAGGATGTGGTACGACACATTTTGGTCGTTGGAAACGCAGTTGTGGAAACAGCAGGAAATGGCGTGCCTCCTTTTCCTGTCTCCAGTTATCCTCTGAAGTACACCCTTTTGACGCCTGAGAGCGTTCAAGTAAAAACAAAATAGGAGTGCGCCTGTACTCAGCCAGCATGGTACGGGCTAATCTGTTCCACTTGCAGGTTAATACGTGCAGGGAGACAGGGCTGTTCCGTTCAGGTCGCGTCTCGCATACATCATAGGACAACAGTTGAAGCTTAGGAGCCGGTGGTGCACTTGTCAACGCTGAAGAAGACAAGCAACATATGCAGTAGTAGTAAAGTAAGATGCTCCCCGGAACAACAGCAGTACACAGAGTTCCGGCTGCGACCTACGACAGCAATAAATATTTTAGCAGCGTGCGTCACAGTGAGGGAATTCAGTGATAGGGAAGCCACAGCTGCAACAACCGCTCAGATCAGATCCGATCAGATTAGTCAAAAAGCAGAGATATTGTCGCAGAAATGCCCCCTTCTATACGTAAGCAACTAGGAAGTCCGGTGACCGCGTTGATAGGTAATGCTGTAAACGCCAGAGGTTTCGACAGCAGAAGGTGCGGAGGCAGCTGCTTTGCGAAAACGGTTTCGCTTGTCGCTGTGTCTGCTTGAACGCCAGAGCACGCGGCGGCGCTCGTCGCCAATTTCGCAGCAGATCAGCGGTTTGAAGAACGCTGGACGCATGCGCAGCCCTTTGGTAGCAAATGGAGAGTGTACAAGACGGGAGAATATGGGACCAACTGCTTCCTTCGGTGTCAGGTTGCACGGACCACGGCCACCGAATAAACGGAGGGCACGCTAAACGGAGCAGAACCAAAGCGAATTGGACGCAGGTCTTTGTGGTAATGGGAGAGACGGATGGACAAAAAAACAATTTGTTGGTCATGGAAGTGAGAGCGTCTAGTGAAACCAAAGCGAATTGCACGCAGGTCTTTGTGGTAATGGGAGAGACGGATGGACAAAAAAACAATTTGTTGATCATGGAAGTGACAGTGTTTAGTGAAACCAAAGCGAATTGCACGCAGGTCTTTGTGGTGATGAGAGGGACGGATGGGCAAACAAACAATTTGTTGATCGCGGACTCGACAGTGTCTCTCACAATAGGATGGCACACCACAAGAAGTGCTTGTGTTATCTACGGAAAACCCTCGTGCAGGGGCACACATTATCACATACTCACTCACACACACGTACCATCAAACACTAACACATATTTATATATATATATATATGTGTAAAAGCTTACACACGCGTACCCGGTTAGAGTGGGTGTACTGCTGTGACGCTGAGCGGCACGGAGAAGGCACACGAACGAAGAGGAGCAATATGTCGTCGCGCATACTTAACAGATACGCAGGATTACCTATCGCATGTAGTCCGCAGAACTGCATCTTATGACGTTAAAGGCGTTTAGCGTGCGCCTGACCAGGTGCAAGCAGTCGTAGATCGTCTTGTCTATTGTATGGCTTGTGGCCGTGAAGGGATACGATGACGGGTGGCTGCTGTGTGTATCTGAAATGTATCTTTGAGTTGAATATCGGACAGAGGATTGTTAAAGGGGAAAGATTGTTTCAGCTCAAGGGGACATCCCCATTCGTATTCTCTTATATGGGTATGGTCCCTGTGCGCGGGCGTCTGTTCAGGACGCTTTTTTGAGGCAAGGGCTTCCTGGGTAACGCCTCGTACTCTCCATGTCACTGCGGACATGTTATTTGCCTTATTATCCAGACCACGGAAGAATTTACGCCCTCAGTTGTCATGTAGATTTCGATGTAGCACACGTTCCTTCCACGTATGTGTACATATATACTTGCCTGTGCAGGTATATCGAATGCATGGGAGGATCTCTGGTGTCCTGCGCGGTGCAGTGAATAGCATATAAGCCGAACGCGTACAAGTACGCGTTGGAGACCGTAATGAATTTTTCTCAGGTAGGAAACATGTTACGGTGCTCCGACGTACACGACGGGCAGCAGAACTCAACTCTACTGCCCAGTGGTATCACCTCCTGTGACTTCGCTCCCGCCGGTGCTGCAGCTCGTGAGGAAGTGGCCGCGGCTACCACTGGCAGTGTTACCCGGTGGCAGTGCGACAGACAGCCTTGGACGCTGGTGTTGCTGGCGGTGCAATGGCAACGGCCATTGCGACCACTTGCAGGCGATTGCTAAAGCTGGGAGGCGGCGCAGCATACGCTGCCACTGGCCCTGTCACGGGGCCTTCTAGCCGGTGCTGCTACCACACGTGCAACAGCGTTGGATGGTGATACTTTTCCGTACTTGTCTTTTGGCCGTCCCTCCTTCTGGAGTCCTCTGCGATGGCTCGTCGTTAACTGACGGAGAGCGGACTTGCGCTACTGGTTGCACACATCTGGATGGGCGGGTCACCTGCCCACCGTATACTCTATAAAGGTGCAGCACGTATGTTTTTGGCCGTCCCTGGTGTCTCAGGGACGAGGAATACCCGGCGTTCAAGCGACTAAGGTTCGATACTCTCCTTGTCGCGACGGCACAGTGTAGTAGTGGAAGCTGTAAAAATCGATGGAACACCGCAGCACCTTGTGGGCATACATAATGCTCCATAACAATGTCTGTTGTGTGGGTGTACGCAGGCGTGCTGGAAGACGGAGCTTCGAGAGTTTATAGTGTGTCCCAGTACCAGGTGATCCAGAGAGTTTCGTAAGATGCTCTGGAAAACGACCCTGACAACTGAATTATTAGAGGTACAGGAAACAACTTCCCGCACCGAAGTAAACTACCGTGTGAACGTGTCAGCGGTCGCTCACGCGTGCGAGGCTCTTCCTCGTAAACACCCTTGCATATGCATACACGGACGTGTATATGTACTGCACTGCAATGTTAGTCGACGGAGGAAATGCACCCTTTTCTTGATAAGCGGTTGTGAAGCGTCAGGAAGACTGCCGCTGATGTGCGTGCGAGCAACCGAGAGCACACGGTCTTAGAAACGGCCTTTTAAAGCCGGTAGCTGCCCGTGGAGTCAACTACCAAAGAGATGTCTTTCCAAGACATTAAGTCCGTCGCCGGCTCTGACCTTGACACACAATACACATGCACATACATATGTGTACGTCGAATAAGTGGAAATATATATTTACCGCAGGCTGACACCGGTGGAATTGTGCTTTTTCATCTGGAGCCAGCTGGTGGTACAGATCTGAACCTTACCTGCGAAGGTGCGAATAGAAATGTCGTCAAACAACCAAGCTGATTGACTGCGCTCACTCTGCACAGCCGTGAGCGCTCTCTCCCGTAGCAAAGTTCGAGGAATACATGCCGGAACCACCAGGGATAAGGATACTTTTGCTTGGATATTTACCAGGCTGTCTGTATATGCATAGTTTTATATGTGTACCATGTACAAAAAGATACGTACAGGGGAACTTTGTCCGCACTTGTAAAGTGTGGGCAGCTCCCTTGGGAGGTCACTAGGCACGGTAACGAATCATCGTGCACTCTGTACACATGAACTTCTCCTTGTGCATCCGCCAGAATAAGCACAGATGCACACCGGCGTGAACGTATCTGTACATTCGCTGGCGCGTGTGCTTACACGTACATTTGCCCGCCGTGCGGTGACGTTGGTGTAAACCTCTGCCATGTACTCCATTCAGAGTACGAAGTCAGCGGCAGAAACAGCGGCGATATCCCTCTAACGCCCCGAGGATGGATTCCAGTTACATTTCTCCTTCGCAGATCATCAGGTGGACATGTGCGACATCTGTTGCAAAAAGTATGTGGCACCTCGGTCTCATTTTGTCGAAAGACCCCCAGTGTTTTGAGTAGTGACCTGTTCAACAAGGGACTCTGGAGACAAATCAACAGGATTCGTCCAATCCTCGTGATTCAAACGGACACTGTGCAGTAAGGATAATACACCTTCGTAGGCTCGTTGTCCTCTCTGAGGCATTGTTGGCTTCTTAAAGGCAGGGGGAGGTCGTCTCTACGCTCCACACTATCGCAATTCCGTGGCTGCACACGTCTACGTCCGCTTTAAGGCTTCGCCAGTGCTCCATCATCACGTTCGTGCCCTCGACCTTGTCGTGAAGGTCAGAATCATTTGCCGGTTCCTCGTGTCGCTCCACGTGCCCAGGTCCGCTATGCTGTTGCCGGGATCGTTCCACATCCCTATCTCGATCTCGCATATTCTGCGCTCGCCGGCGTACACGGTGCCGCCTCCCATGTAATTTAGCCGTTCAACACTTCACAAAGTACTGGCGAGTGTACGTGGACATTTGCCTACTGTTGAAACTCTCCCTCGATTCTGCCGCTACTCAATGGTCGCTTCTGCACCCTCTGTTTCCACCCTCCCTCTCTCAGCTGACGTTACACCTACAAAGACAGTGGCAAAAAAATAGTGCCACTGCTTGTACAACGACTTGGACTTTTTTCCGCGCACTCTCTCATCTTCACCTCAGGAGAGGAAGTAGGTTCTGGAACTGTCGAGCTTCTTGCAGGGAGGCGCCGATTCACAAGGTCAGTCGATCTGCGGCGGCAGATTCTTATGTACTTTGTGTTTGAAATTTCGTTTGAATTCGCATGCTGCAAACTCACCGCGGACTTCGGGGACGTCACCAACGTGCAAAAGCGTACACAGAAGCTGCGTTTGACGAGTACCCCACTACATAAGAGTATGTGAGACAAGCAGCTACATATTTGGATATTTCCGAGCAGGATTCCGCACAAAAGTGCGATCTGCATGCGCGCTCATACAAGATGAGCCTACACATATTTTTGAGCCCCACAGTGCATACATCCTTATCAAAACAACGAACGTAGTACGACGAACTCTTCCTCCGTACTCCTTGCCAGATAATTCTGAGGCACGATCGAATGAGTACACCCTATCACAACAGTGCTTGTAGTACTACAAACTCTCCGTCCGTTACCCTTGTCAGACAATTCTGAGGCACGATTGAATGAGTACCTCCTGTCAGAACGACGCACGTAGTACTACGAACTCCTCCTCTGTACTCCTTGCCAAATAACGCTGAGGCATCTTCGAATCCTTACAGGGCTTTAACTGCGCCTCGGCTGTTTGCGAGCCATATCGGTGTCTCGAGGTGTTGTGCAGGGTTGTGTGCCCTTCTGGGCAGCTACGCATACCGAAATTCCAAGTGGTGTACCACGGGGTAAGGGGAGTGTCAATAGGTTGGAGAGGATGGCTACACACTACGCTGATGTGTCAGTGTCAGGCTCCAGAGACACAGAAAAGTCCACGACTACCAGGTTACGAGCACAGCGTCTGAAACTTACCAATCCTTTAGGTGTCATGTCTATCGTCGCGCTAGCACGCTCGTGGAGATCACAACGACGGCGACTCGTGATGGCTTTCGTACTCAGTGTGCGAAACGCTAGTGATGCATTCGACTGTCCGTCTGCCGTGCCGATTCTGTCTCGATTCTCCTTGAACTGCTGAAGGGTTTGCGCGGGAAAGGGCCGTTGTTACCTATGGGATCCGCGTCCCCTGTTTGAGAACTCTGTCAGAATTTTGGCGTTCCGCGCGGGCATAGCAAGCTGCATTCTCCTCCCCCTCGCTATCCATATACCGCCAAATTCCAGCAGGTTTGGCGAACTCACGATAGTGGGGTGCTCGTGAAGAACTAAGTAGGGACAAGGTGCAGTCGCGCGAACACTCATGTACTCCTGCATTTGGAGGACAAAAGTGCTATCCTTTTCACTGCCGCTGAAGGTGACGACAACGTAAGACCAAAACTTCCATGTTGAAATTCCTGAAATACAGGGACCGGTGGCTGCATTCTGACGGAAACATGTGCTCACACGAAGTGAACGTGGTAGGTGCTAGCGTCGGTGGACCACATGTAACGTCGTGGGCATACTACGTTGGATATACCGCAAACGGAAAACTGCGGACGTGCCATAGCGTGCACAACTGGGCATGGACTTGACCGCTTTGATAAGCAGCTTGTCTCCCCAGCGAAGTGGTACTCTCGCGAAGTAGCAGACATCCATAGCTCCACTACTTTCGTCTCAGTCCTTGCAAGTGGGGCTCCTTCCACGTATTTTCCAAATATCTGTATACATAGGTGTATACATACATATCCACACCGGCAGACACACGCATGTTTGCATGTGTTCATCCTGCCACACCGGACACGCAGCTCAACGCTCAGCAAAAGTGACCTTCTCCAGCGTTTATCCTAATACTATGCCGCAAAGAAGTACTGAATGGTCTATGATTAGAAGAGGTAATATGTGGCCAAAGTGTCAGTGTAAAGTTGTCCTAGCTCCACAGTCGCGTCACACTCGCTCACTGTGAGCAGCGCAGGCGCCAAAGGCGTGGTACCCTCGTACTGGGCGACGCTGGACAAAAACTGCATCAAGTGACAAAACCGCTGATCTATGTGCGCGGCCGCACATCATGACGCTAACCTCCAAAGGTTGTCCTAAAATACAGTGGACTCATTTTAATGAGATCCGTACCATCCTGTAATACCGGTCCAAACCGTCACACCGGTCGTCGTACCGGTTGCGCCTGCTGCACCACCGGCTATAGTATCATGAGTCCGTCGGGCACTTGCAACTACCAATGCATCCGTGTTTCACCTGTTTCCTTAAAATCGTAGCGTGCGCATATGCTACTCGAACACATGGAGAAATCTGCTTTGTTAGCCGCGCCGTGCTGACAGGCGGTACAGGTGTGGACGCTGCCAACTGGCGACTGCTGCACTCGCTCACAAGGGGTCGGTATCACCTCGTTACTGGTCGAGCTGATTCAGCTTCCATCGCCACCTCTACCCCACTTTCCCATAAAGTCACCTAGGTGGCGGCCACAGCAGTCGGTTTCGTCAGTTGCCTTCTATTTTGATTGCTCTCTCCTCGTCCTAACGTTGCTAGAAGTCTTGTCCTCCTACCTCCCATACCGCTGCAAGGGTGGATGCCGGTGGTGAGGGCACCTCAACTCTATACGCCCAGGCGTGTGCGCGCGTCTTCAGGAAGAGTGTTCTTTACTTTCCCGTTAATAGAACTGTTTGCCGTGTATATACGTGTGTTCTTTTTCCATTCGTGCTTGTCTTCGCGCCACGTCCCCCATACTGCCTTGTTGTGACGTGGGCGCAGGCGCGCGTCCTTACTGGCGTCTCGGAGTGCAGCCGTTGCTTCGTATTCGGCGAATAGAACTACCTTCCCGGCACATCATGGCGTTTTTCACTGGGACGAAGCCCGCCGGTTTTGGCTGTTCAGTTTCGACGACAGGCCGTAAACTCGGGCGCCGCTCACTGTACACGTCGCTGCTTCCATCCCCCTCCAGTAGCGGCTGCAGGAGCAGCTCAGGCCTGGCAACATCGGCGGGTGTTACCGGCCATAGTCCCGTAATAGATGATGTTGACGCACTGCAGCGAGAAGAATTGCTTAGGCTTTACCTTGAAGAACCGGGCTCGAACAACCCTGAAGAGGGATGGGAACACTTTCTCGTGCAGCGGTGGAGGAACCACTTCTGTTCCCTGAAAGAACGCACGCTTTCGCTGGTCACCCCATTTAGGAAACATAAGGCAGGACAGCGCACGATAACCTACAGCCATGGGAAACACGGGGCCGAAGGAGAGACACATGACGAAATAGCTATCCCACATACTGAAAAGGAGAGGAAGACGTCGTTGCTGAGCACCGGAGCGGAAGACACCCGCACCACCTCACGGCGCTTTTGGAGACGGCTCCTGGCTGGCAAAGGGAATGGAGCATTCTTGTTGTTGCCAGTGTGCGCTACTGGCGTCTTTCTCTTCGCACTCGCGCTCTTCTCGCTTCACGCTGAAAGCGACGAGGAACAAATTCCGGGAACGCCGCTGCCGGTGCAAACCGCAAGGAATACAGCGGATGATTCGCTGGAAGAGGAGGAACTGCTCCGACGGGTGGAACACTCTAAGCAGCATCAATACGGCGGCCGACAGCGTGAAGAGCGCGCGACACATGCTGGAACACGATATCCGTCGCCAGCGTTGAGGTGGAAGCATTTGGACCCTGACAGCGTCGAAATGGATTGGGGCGACCCCAGGGTAGTAGATGAAACGTCGGTAGCAAGGACGGCCTCGCCGGGTAGGAGGTGGATACTCTTGTGTGTACATGTTTATGTGCGTCCTCGCGTGTGTCTCGTGTGTCTCATTGTCTATGCATAACAGAATGTGTATAAATAGCGATACACATATGCAGCAGTATTCACAAAGCCACACCCGTGTGACACGGTACGCGTTCAGGAGTCCTCTGCGCGCACTCCGCAGAGTGTGGTTTCATTTGCGGCATAAGCTGCCGCATACACATATTTTGAGAGAGCTGTCCGTGAGGCAGGGCATCCCTTCGTCGTGGAGGCACGCTTCAGCTTCAACTGTCTGCCATGGAAAATGAAAGATGTCCCTCTCAGCTCTTCACCCCTCCAACGCACCGACTACGTTCACTAGTGATAAGAAAAGTTCTACGCGGACACCGGACTTCGTGGGTTTTTGAGGTCTAGTAGTCAATTTTTAAGTCCTCAGATCCGCATATTCGCATGAAACCATGCGTCGTTGGTGACCTAGTCAGGTGCCGTATCGTGTCTGCGCTCTTGTCCACGTACACGCCTCTGTATCAATACATATACCACAGGGGGGCACACATACGTGTCGCCGCCGTATTTTGACGCAGAAGCCACTACATCACAATGGCACACTTAAGCTTACAGATTTCAGCACGTCTGCACGGCGACGTCTACAAGCTAGTAAATTTTCCGGTGCTTCATGTATCCAGCGAATCCGTATGACGCAGGAGCAGCTCCTTGCGGTGTGGCTTCGTCTGCGACAGGAGCCATACATCTTACGCGCGTCTCGCTGCGTCGATGGAAACGGTCAGGAGAAAGTGACGGAGCAAGTGCTACGTCGTATTCTCCTTTTTCCGCCGAGGTGCTGCATCACCTAACGCTTACGCTGGCCCGGCACCAAAAGGAACTCCCTTTAGTGGAAGCCGGGGCGCCGGAAGCGATCACGCCGCTGCAAACTGACGTGATAATTCGCGACTTCATGAACTCCCAATACGTCATTGAGCTGGGCGTTGGGTAAGAAAGCAGGTGAAGGACAGGCTGTCCGAGGCTTTATGCTTTTATATAGAAAGAGAGCCGCAAGAAGGGCTGCGCTGTATAGAAACCTTTCGTCACATACGCAAGCGGGTACGTTGGTAACGACAAGAGAGGTGCCCAGTCTACGTGAAGGGTAGGCAACGTTAGGCCCACAGGCTCAGGCGAAGCAGCAGCAGGGATCACCACCAACAGTGTACAGAGAGAAGAGCAGCAGAAGCATGTCGAAGAGCAGCAGCGTGTGTAATGTGAGGCCCAAGAACATTTGTTGGAACGTGCTACCTGAATCGTATGTGCAAAGGACCATAGAAGAACGCCTTTAAACCAAGGGGTAAGAAAGATCCGTCTACGTAACCCGCAGGAGTAGAAGCGGCCAGGTGAACAACTCCGAGTGGAGGGATGTTGCAGCAGTTCCCGACAGCAGACTCTCGTCCCTGAGTAACACCAACCGCAGTGTCAGGGAGAAGGTGGAAGACACAGCAACTTCTGAAGGGCGTACAAACCCCGCACATCATAGACTTTAGCAGCGCTTCCCACAGTGGCGGGCAATCCTTGAGTGGCACTATATCACGAAGGTTGGCAAGTACGGACATGCGTATCTACTCAAAGCTTTTGCGACTGCTGGCCCTGTTTGCTGCACGCAGTTGTGCTGAGGGGGCGGGGAATTTCGAACATATTCCACAAGTTGCACATGACTTGTCTCTCAGGTTTGCCGCGAACGATCCATGTGGGGTGCTGGGCACGAAAATTCCTTGTAGCTCCTCCTGCAGGCTGTTTTATGCATTAGTCTACTGTGCTTGAGGTGCTGCTTTCGCGCTGCTGTGCGAGTATTGCGCTTGGTGATGCTGTGCGGCAGCTGCTGCTGCGCTGTTCCTGTGTGTTTCTGCTGCTTTTATGCGACTGCTGGTGGCGTCGTACTAGCGCGATTCATCGTCGGCTTCTGTTGCCACTGCTCTGCTACCGACGTGCTGGTGCTGTCACTCTGTCACTGCAGGACGCCGCTGCAGACCGTGCGCGCCATCGCGGACACAGGCAGCAGCGATTTTTGGGCTTGCAGTGAGAAGTGCGGGATATTCTGCATGCTTCACAAGGTGTACAACCACGGCAAATCCTCTACGTATGAGCCTGACAATTCACCGTACAACATTACGGTAAGCCGCAGCAGCCAGCAACAAGTGATACTGTAGCCCGCAGTGAATGAAGCAACAACTGGAAGCAACGGTGGCAGCAGCAGACACGAGCAGAGCAGCAGGCAGCGAGCAGAGCAGCAGACAGCGAACAGAGCAGCACTCAGCAACAAGGAGGGCGAGACGCATGCGGACCCAGGAGGTGAATGCAGGAACTTGTCGAAGGCCTTCTCCCAAGGATGTTTTGTGAATGGAACACATCCACATTCCCTATGCTGTAAACGGGCACGGCTGCTGTCGATGTTAAAAATGGCAGCTACCGTCCCACTGTCTCTCCGAGAGCCGAAGCAGCGATGTTACTATCGAAGCGTGCCTGCTTGCGCGCACAGCAAGCGCAACTTCAGCAGTCACGCTTCTTAAACCGAAGTTAGTGTCACTGTTGCATCTGCACTGCAGTAGGTGTTGAGCGGAACCCCGTTGCCGCCACGGTCATCCATGTGTTTTGGCTGACGTTCTCGAAAAATGGCTTTGCCCAGCTCGACACGTGTGCGCGTGAACGTCGAGCACGCAAGAACGTGCGCAGAGGAACGACGGGGTGGACTCGACACAGTTCTGATCGCGGTCTTGCACAGTTCACTGTCTGTATATGCGTGAAAATCCATTTTCTACGTACGTACTTGCGCTGTGCGTACTGCTGAAGGCATATCTTACCAATACATTGTACACGCATTTCTCCGCACGTACCGCTCGTCGGAACTGGACGTGCGTATGCATTTTACAACAGCATCTTCACCTTTACACGTCGTTGAAGTTAGACGTATGCATGTTTTTTCTGCGTGCGCCAGGACGTAGGCGTGTATCTGTCTGTGTGTGTACTGCGTCTTACATGCGTGCAGTACGTGGGGGGTCCAGTAAGCGGCTTCCTATCAGTGGATAACGTGAGCGTGGGAGACTTGACGGCGCAACATGTGCTCTTTGCAGAAGCGGATAATGTGAAGGGCCTCGGCCCCGCGTTCTTCTTTGGTCACTACGACGGCGTAGTGGGTGAGGCACCTTTTCACTCTCGTTGCAGGCAACAGCGCCTGTACATTATATTCGGTGCCGATTACTTGCATCCACCACAGTGTTTACCTACTATTATGACGCTTGTGTAACGTGGAGTGCGTCTGGGCCCCCAACTCGGAAGTGCAGCGCTTTTGCTATGGGTGGCTGTGGGAGGGTGACGATCTTGTATTCTAGGGTCCTTAGAGTGTGACACTCCTGCCGTTGGACTCTGTGAACTTCACAAGTAGACGGTGGGGGGAAATAGTGAGAACAACGTGTCTTTATGCGTATCGAGCACCATACTTATTGTGAGTAGGGCGACGTGGCGCCGCGACGGAAGACGCGGAGGAACGTCGTATATATCCAGCGTTTGATGTCTCTCCATGCCTTTCTCTGTAGACGTGCTGCGAGATGTGACAAGTATGTACAAGCAGCTTAAAGCGTCTGATGTCGTGGCAGCATTTCATGCATGTGTAGGTGCATGGTTGTGTACATGCTGGAGATACAGATACCTCAGCGTAAAAGTTCCTGAAGTCGCTGACACACTGCGGGTAAGTTGTGCATCGTTCGGGCAGGGCGTGTGAAGGTCGCTCACAGGCATCTTTTTTGCATGTATCATTAGGATGGCGTGGATGCCTTCGCGCTGCTCCGTCCTGCACGCATAGATCCGCGTGCACTTTCTACCAGTGGGGCTGACTGGCGTGCGTATGGAGCCTGGCGTGATTTACGAAGCAAGGTCTGTGCAACGCTCACCGGCTGCGCATGTGTGCTTGAGTACGCATGCGGCAATTCTATGTGAAACATGTGTGTGAGACAGTAGGGAGCACGCGTCTTACCAGCCACACATATGGGACAGTGTTGTTTTCTTTTTTCTGGTTCCTTTGCTTTTTCTCCAGGAATGGGGCTTCCGGCAACGTCAACGTACGGGCTGAAACCGCTGATGCAAACGGCTATCGAGCAACAACTTTTGAAAAAATGGGTGTTCGCCTTTTATTTGTGTAAGACTAAGTGTTTCTACTGACATACCCGTAACGTAGTTGCCCACGCAGGACGCCAGGGACCCACGAGTTAAAATGGGGCTCTCTCCCTACACGCATGTTATAGACCTGTATGTATACATAAATCTACACGTGAACACACGCTACATGGGTGTATAATACATACATCGACTGCTATAGTTTCTTTACTTAGGTGTAGACTTGTGCACATTTGTATCCGGAATGGATCCCGTAATCGACGCGTACGATACCCGCATATGCTGAAGTCACGATTAATACGACAGCGCACCTCTGGGCGCTTACGACTGCCCGTACCCTACTTCTGCATCTCAACACGAAATGCCTGCGCAGTTCCGACATTGACTACGTGACACGTGGTGGCTGTAAGTGCATTACAGCTGTTCGCAGCCTGAGTACTGGAAATTTTGACTCGTTGACAATCTGTCCCTCTGTTCACGTGGCGCTTGTCAAGACGCTGTCGGCCTCCACAAGAAAGCAAGACTTGTCGAGTGAGTTCTCCAGCGGCCACGCGGTCTGCGGCTTTGTCGCGGGCTGTCCGCCTTCCTGCGGGGGCTTGTTAGGAAAATGTCGACTAGAGTCACGCGCTGCAAGGTGTAACGGCTTCGCACGAACGTAAATCAAATAGAGTGCACGAATTCTCGAGTGCACGAATTCTCGAGGACATATTCGAGCGCGTATGTATATACACATTTGCGTATGTGGAGAGATCGGTGCCAGCAGCTGGTTGCAACTAGGCGAGTGCGTGGACTCGTTTCGGTGTTTACCATTTTAGCTAGAGTAGAGCACACCCGTATCACCAAGGACTTGTGTACATGTATGAAAGCCGACTGTGTGCAGTTCTGCCGTACCTTTCAAAATGCGTCCACACGCATGGTATGAGCTCTGCAATATTGTTGTAGGGCACACCTACCAAAAAAGAGTGTGTATTGTCACGTTGTCTACACTGCAAAACCCTTCGGGTCTTTTTTGTACTCTGGCCGTGTACCGACAGCCTCAGATGATAGCGTGGACGGAGAGCTGACCCTAGGCGGTTATGACTCCAACCGTGTAGATGGTCCCATTGTGTACACTCCGCTGGTTGACAAGCGCTACTGGATGATTAATTCCCAGGGTCTGCGAGTAAAAGAGGACATTATTTCCAAAACCACAAGGGTGAGTGGAACGGGCGGCTATTGCGGAGTTTCAGAGTCAGTTGCAGGACTACGTAGGGACTTGTGCTGCAGCAGTGTGCAAAAAGGGCAGCGGTGTGTAGTTCCGAGGTGGGGTATTGGTAGGGTGTGCGTGCGGAACTGCAGCTGAGTGTGTGTCTCCGACTGCGCATCCATCCCCATCTACAAGTATCGACACCCAACCGTATATATCAAAAGTTTGGAAGCAACGCGATTACGTCTAGAGATTTATGAAGCAGAGGACTTCCCACACGTCTGTTTTGCATAGGCAGGACTTGAACCATTTTTTGTCCCGTGCAGTGGCAATAAAGTGCTCGTATACAAAGAGATGTGTGAAGTGGAGAAGACAAGCGGCGGAAGCATTGCCGCGCTTGCTGTTTCAAGCAGCCACGCTTCCACTTAGATTTTATGTTTGTACACGCTCTAAGTGCGGCCGGTGAAAAGCAGTGGGACGCGGGACGATTCTCCATTAAAAGCGCTTTGGTCGAGCTGGCCTTCCTGCTTATACAAGCTGGTGTTCATAGTATGCATGAGCCAACCTGTGTGAGTGTCTGTTCATGAGAATAGTTGGAAACGCACATATTTTTGCGCTTGGCGCCGTCGCTGGTGAGGAGTCCTGACTCTAGCAGTGATCAGAAAGATGATGAAACGTCAGCGGCCCTCGCCGCGGCACGTTTTGTATGAAGGCCGAAGGTGTTATCCCCTGTCATGCCGAACCGTCCTCCCGCTGAATCCGCTTCAAGCGACCGTCTTGTGGATGGTGTGTTGTTTGCACCGCCCTTACAGCTACTACAAATTGGTTTTTGCAGAAGCCTCTGCTGTGGACATTTCGCTTGGAGCCGTCGTTCATCCGCAGAACCTGCTGGACTTGTTTTGTCTGCAGCTAGTCTACGGGGCACCCTGTGCCACTGAAGTGCTTGCGGTGCGGTCACAGTGCACTTGTCGCACCCGTGGCTGCCACTGCTTCTCTTGCAACGTGTTCCGATGCGCCATGTGGTACTGTGTCTGTGTCTTGCAGGTAATTATTGACAGCGGCACGACTCTCATCGCCGGGCCACTCGACGAAGTAGATCACATTGCACACATGTTCGGAGCCTTCTCAGTACCGATGCTTCCCAAGGGTAAACAGATGCGCTGCTGCTGTTGGTCGAGGTGGAGCTTTTGCTTGTACGTTTCCATGTTGCGTCTGCCGCCTGCCGTTCTTCTGTGTGTGAGAAGCTGCTGGCTCGGCAGTTTCCTGGCGGAATTGCGCGGCAGACTCTGCTACCGCTGGTGCAGCCGGGTTACGTCCTCGTAGCACCACGTGGACACTTCTGTCGGTGGAATATGTTCTATTTTAGAGTTTGGTTGTAAGACGAAATCATAAGTTTGCATCCACTGCTGTGTTGTGCACCGTCGCGTACTGAAAGAGTGCAGCAGCGCAAGCGGTCTACGCGGGTTCGCATGCTAAATGTGTTCCCACATTTGCAGCAGCTGCTACCACGTTGTGTGTGTGCTGCCGATGCACTTGCAGGCACGTACCTAATTTCATGCGATGAAGCCTTGATTCTTGAGGATATAGCCTTAATGATTGAAGGCTACAAATTCACTGTTAGTGCAAGGGACCTTGTCATCAAAGTAGGTCACTGCACGTTGTCCCAAGCACACGGTCGGTGAGACGTGCTGCGCTAGATTGCACTCTTCTGGTCGCCTTCGATGCAGTTTCATCTCTGAGCTAATGCTGCCGCTGGTGCGGGCTGGTTCCTTGGACACCCGACTGTTTCATCACTGCCGCCACGCTGTTACGCCTGTTGCGGTTTATGTCTACATATCAGCTAGCACTGTGCCTAATTGTGCGTTGTTGCTTTTCTTGATAGATTTCTGCGTCTCCTGTTGTCTCCTCTTGGCGTTGCGTCTTTTTTGGAATGTTTTCTGCAGATAAGCGACATTAAGGGTGTGCCGTGCTTATTCGGCATGATCGGTTTACAAATCCTCGAAGGCAAAGCGTGTCACAAAGCGCGTCCCCACAGGAGGACGTCAGCAGCAGAGAAGCAGCATCCTGATACGCTGCAACAACAAACGGCGGGAAGACAGGGGAGCTTGCTGAGCCGCTTGCTGGCGGAAGAGGCGTTCCTCACAGCAGCGAAACACCAAGAGAGGCAGGAGCATAGCGCACAAGAAGCATCAGGTTCAGAAGTCTTTGCCACATTGCCGCCAGAGGCATACCCAGGAGAACCAACTCTTCGAGCAAGCGCTTCTGTCAACGGTGACGTCAATGGAAGTGATCGGCTAACAGATCTCGGACGGCTGTGGGTTTTTGGTGACGTTTTTATGAGAGGAGTGTACACAATCTTTGATTACGACGAGAGACGCATAGGCTTTGCGAAGCTTAGGGGTAAAGAAGCGAAGAAGTAGACGTGTCGTAAAAGGCAACAGCAGCGATGGAGCGCCGGCTAGAGGAGATCGACTAGAGGTATCAAATGCATCATGAACAGTGAGGTGGTTATGAAGCTGCAGAACGTGTGACGTTATCAAGACGGAATTTTCGTCCGCTACGTGACAGCGTTGTGGCTGGAGGCAGGCAGCAGGCAGGAGTATGTCCGCATTACTGGTGCATGCAGAATGCCGCAGGTACAGGCTACGTGTGGATTCAGACACAAGGTAGAGCGTTTACAAATATGCGTGCATAGGTGGAGGGATGCAGGAGGGAGTTGCACGTAGTTGCACATAGAAACACAGGCATCTACATCTGTATCCCCGTCTGCAGTTGTGTACGGGGGGGGCCCAGGTGATGGGGGTGGCGAGGGCACCGGTGCTCTCAATGTGCAGGTAGGAGTAGAGCTCGTTGGTATGTGGAGCACCCCCCTGCGTATTCTTCTGTAGGTTTGGCTTCAGTTGTGCGTACGCAGATTCATCAAGGACTGCCTCTAGAAGAAAGGCCGCACCTCCTCTTGTGGGGGTGGCGTGGAAACGGCATTTAAGTGCGTCCCTTCATCTGCGTCAGAGAAAGGTTGATGTGGGGCGCACAGCAGCGTGCTCGTGAAAAACAGGGCAAGCACCGTGAGGTACATACATCGCAGGGGAGACCGTCAATGACCTGCTGCATGTGAGCAGCCTGCAGCGAAGCTCTCACACATTATCGCACGATGATGTCGCGACTGCCCAGCAAAAGCTGAATTACCACAAACTGGAACATACTAGATTGCTGCTTCGTGAAAGATGGTTTTATGTATTGATGCCCATCGCGTTGATACAGAGCCGCTTGCAGATGGTGCGCATATGTTTGTCGTACCGAGATCCTGGTGACCGTACTGTTTTAGAAGAAAACCTGCCGAACAGCAGCGTCCCGCATCTCCGTCTGTAGCTTGAGGTGGATTTCCTACGCAGATGTTTGATTGGAGCACAACTCGTGGATGATTCTTCTGAGTGGCATACCACGTACTGCGCGGACAGGTGAACCCGCTGCGTATGACGGTTCAAGCATGATTTTTTTGAGTGGCACACCACGTACTGCGGGGACAGGTGAACCCGCTACGTATGACGGTTCAAGCATGTGCTGCTTGCCGGAACGACGCAGGATAATCTCTCCGTTCGCATAACTGCGACACGTACATGCATGGAACTCGTAGGCATCTGCATTTACGGACTGATGACAAGATTGTTAGAGATGACGCGCCACATACAACAAAGGCGTGGACGCGTAGCTCGTCTTAACTGCACCAGCGCAGACTCAAATTCTTGTGATATGGTGGCATGATGGATGCGTTTCCGTCAGCGGTCTGCAGAGAATATGAGGGACAGATGTGTGCCATCCTGCACGTGGGTGGTTTCGTAGTTTATACTTGAGTGTAGCACGTGCTGTACAGATGCAAACTGCAGATTGAAGTGCGCCAGAGAATACCTGCAGGTATGGCGTCGAGGACGTGGCACGTCAGACAGCTAATCGGAATACCACTCTCAGATAATGGGTGCCTGCCAGTAATTGCTGCACTGGGCTATCTCTCAGTAAGCCGACCGACGGGGGCGATTAAGTTTAGGAAAATATATTTCACCGAGCACAGTGGGATATCATACTCTTCCGCGACCCTGAGATCGTGCGGGTTGTTGAAGTGGAATCGTGCACATTGTTACGGAGTAGGTCGCAGGTGCATCGGTGCATGCGGTGATGGTGGAGGTGACGCTCTCTGAGTTGGCTGTACGCCGGAGGGCTATTTCGATTCGTGCAGACACAAGTTAAGGTAAAGCATATGGCTTGTTGAAGTACGTCTGCCCTGCTTTGAAGGAAAAGCTTTAGTTTCTCGCCACATTCCTAAACAGTTCCCCATCCGTGAAGGTGGTAGTCTGCGTTCATGATAGCCACAACGTAATGTTGTACTGTTCAAACCGTTCACGCACTCTCTCTGGGGAGAAAGCGTACTTTTCGTGTACGGTTTCAGCCGCTCCTATGCTCGCCGAGAAGAGCAATTGCGGTTCAACTCTCTACTGTTCTAGAGAGGTGTCTATAGAGAGGCAAGACAATCTACCAGGTGTTCATATTTATTGAAGATCTACATAACACATAGCGTGTAAGTATGTCCTCACAGGCATACTTTATTAGGGTGTCTCCATTGGTGTATGTCTCCGTCTATCATTCTCCCCTTCCATGCATGTGTGTGTCATGCGCGCATGCAACAAGGACACGTGGCATCACAAGAGTACTCTCGTAATGGCTGTCAATCCACGGGCTGTGGCATTTTCTTGCCTGCTGGGTCAGTCACACTGTAAATCCTTGTAGAACCACTCCCAGTGTTATCAACGACAGAAAGAAATTTAGCGCTGGATGGCCACTCTGGGAACTTTCATGGGGGCGCAGTGCTGGTGTGATTCCGCGGGTGGCGGAGAAAGCTGTGGAGTGGGCTGCTCCACCGTCGAGTTTTTTTTTCTCGCATATCGTTCTCTGCGTTACAGGGGGTCTCCATGCCTGGTGTGGAGACTTATTAGAGGGAAGCCTTCCCTTATTCGATTTTGCCCGTGCGTCCTTCTCCCCGTGCCTACCTTGGTGGTTCCTTGTTAACCGGCCCTGTGCTGCGACGGCACACCAGCCCCCCTATGTACTTGCTCCACCAGGAACACCTGCGACTGTTTTCCACAGAAGGCACCGGCTTGGTATAACACCGTTACAGGACCTTTTCATTGGACCCTGTAAGAAGTCTATCCTGCGATACATGGTGTAGCAACAGCCACAGGAGCACGAATACTGGAAAGAGGACCTCGAAGCAGCCGTGCTCTACACTGTGTGCACGTCATAAGCCATCTGCACAGCTTGTCCGTGAACCTGCACGTACATTTGCCCGTAATTTTGAACTCGTTCTCGGCGGTGGTTACCAAACAATTCCTCTTGGCTCCACGCATCACGTGGTCATCTTGTCAGCGAGACTTGTAGGCTTGGTTACGTCAAAATATCTTTTTTGAAGCTGTCACCGACCGTGTGTCACGTGCTACACTGTGGGTGTTTCAGCGGGCTGCTGGTGCCCGTGGCGTTGAACTTACCGAATGTACTGCAGTTGCCGCGAGCTGCCAATACCTACCAGGTGAGCACTTACAAATTACGCCGCAACGGTTCTTGAGTTCAAAGAAGTCGCCCCGCCGCTCACTCCAGTCCTCCCGGATAATCAACCAGCGTGAATTTCAGTATGTTTTTCCGCTCCCAAGGTATACATCTTTGTTGTTTTCCGAAAAAAATGTCCGTGCCTGTCCAGGGGTAGGTCTTATCGTCATCGATGCCCTGGTCTCCCGAAACTGCGGTTGAAGGAGGACGACGTTTGCTTGAAGGCAGCATTTCCAGTCCAGCAGATATACCACCAGACCGGGTACACGTATCTTTTGTCAACGACATATTACCAGATGACATCGACGGTGATGGTACTCCACGCTGGCAGAATAACTGGGTATAAAGGTGCAGTAGTAGGTGTAGACCTTGCGCCGTCAGGTGTGCCAGGAAATATTAGTGATCAACACAGACAGAAGGCTCACAGAGGGGAACATCGTTTCTGCTGGTGCGAAACGAGTCAATGGCGTTCCCGCCGCTTTGGGCTACAAGTGCTTTCGATGCAGTACTCACATGTAAATATGTCATGAAGAAACGTGCTCTGCAGCACGGGGTGCAGCTGCTGCCTCCCACTAAATGTTGCGCGGTAGCTATTTTAGAGCATGCTGCTCCGTTGTATCCGCGCAGTAATGAACTCTCGCTACCGCCTCGACGACGACCCCAAGCAGAGCACCAGCCAGCGAAGCGACAGCCACAAAGGCTACACGAGTGGCAGGACTACGCACAACAGGAAAGGCACTCAAATTCAACAGACTTCGAAATCCAGGTCGAGGAGACGCGGAAAGACCTCCAACCAATACCACTGCAACTCCTGCATTTTTCACCTATTCGCTACGCACCCAAACGAAAGGCTACCGGTGCGAGTGCTGCTGGCGGGAAGACACCGGACACCAGTCGAACAGCAGGAGCGGCAGCTGGTACAGGCCACATCTTCAACATTTACAAGAATGTCCGAGAGGACCACACGCTACTCTCCTATGACGCGTATCCTGCCTGGCTGCTGACATTAGGACAACCAGAAAAATCTTACGGGGAGCTGGCCTTTACATTTCTGTACGGGGTGGTAAGCTAGGCAAGAGTTCGCGGCAGGTATCACTGTCAGCGATCTCTCTTGTTACTTGGTATGTCTGGCCATCGCCATGTTACGGCCAATGCTTCTGGCATTTCGCAGTTGTGAGCTTGCACGGTTCGCCCCTTCTGATCACTGCCTCCGCAGGTAGGCGTCTGGGATGCGGAATCCTACTATCTTCCTTTGCGTCGCTGGTTGTTGCGACAGTTTTGTTACAGATAGCGTGCCCACCGCTAGCTTACACGTGTTGCGAATCATGCGCCCTTGTGGGGTGGAGCTAGACGCGTGCTGATATGTGTTCGCAAGCACTCATGCCTCCTGCTTGAGTTTCAAAGTAGCCGCACGCACTGACGGAGGGAGAAACGAAAAGCCCGTGCTCCGCTTCGATGCCTCTGGTGCTGGTGATGGTGCACCGGTTTACGCTGCCACTGAGGCTGATAGGCCCACTCTGACTGTAACAGATGTTTCGGCCGCAACAGCTCGTACAGAGTGGCTCTCGGGTATCCCTGACAGTTGTAACTGCCTGCGTATCTCCCCAGCTGCTCCGACGAGTATGCCGCAGGTTGCAGCGGGAGGATCGATGCTGCTGCTGTCCTCATTGGCGGATGCGTGCGCTCAGGGAATCGAAAATGCTACGCTGCAAGAATACATGCGATTCTCTCGACTACACACGAAGAATCTTATCAAGCTGAACAACATGCGCTTAAAGAAGGCGAAGCGTAGCTCGGTTAAGCCGATATATTATGACGTATGACACCTGAGAAACAGCACAGCTCGAGGTCCACCGTAGTGCTTAAGCTTGTTCGGCGCTGCTTCCAGTCGCTAAACTTAGAAGCACTGCTGCAGCGACTGGGAGAAAGTGGCGTTACTACTGATCGGGGCAGCAGAAAAATGGCGAACTAGGGCGGGGCTCGTCGGATTGCATTATCGTGCAACGTACGTCGAGGTTGTCAGCTGTAACCGTGTCCTGTGGTTCGTGCTTTTGAAGGTGAGGACCGTGGAATCTGAATTAGCGCAAGCAGGACTTTACTGCGGACGGAATAGCAGTCACCTGTATATTGCCAGCATGTGACCTGCTGCTGTTGTATTTTTCTACCTGAACGCAGCTTCGGCAATGCTGAGGCGGCGCGATAGTACCTTTCCTGTTTTTTCCTTCGCCGCTTTTGTTGAAACCTAAGCTTGAAGGCTTCAAAAATGGAGGTCATTCTCACCTGATGGAGCCCGTCCTCTGAGAATAGTGGAACGTAAGGGGGACTCAAGTAGTTGGTTGGCGTTGCCACGTCGAGTCAGTACTCATCGCCGGCGCGACAACAACCCAAGTCCTCACTTGAGCTACACGTGCCCATTTTCGTGTTCACTGTCAGCGGCGACCCAGTGCTATGATACTTTCGTAAGACGTTCACACGCCGTACATGCTGTTGAGTGGGCATGCGTAAATACACAGCAGCGGCAGTTTTTAGGACGCGCGCACTTACAGCGGTGCCAGTACTCGACGGGGGGTAGGTACGCGGACGGGATGATGAGTGGAAAATTAGAGTAGGCAGAAACGAAGCGTCTGCATTTTACGAGTGAATGCAAGCGTAAAACGCAGTGTAACATTAAGTAACAGTGATTTCACAGGCGGTTGTTCGGAATGCTGTTGTTGGTGAGCGTTCACTCAAAATTGCCAAGTAGCCGTGAGGTGCCGATGTACTTTTGCAGTTGCACATGAAAAAAGGTAGGTAAAACGAACGGGTGCTGTCAAAGGTAGCGACGAGCATGTATGCGAGGGAAAAGTGCAGCTTTTTGGATACAGTGTGGTAGACGGATAGTGCCACACTGATGACATCCACACACACACACACACACACATGCATACACTGAGACATACACACGTACATACACACACATATATACATACATACACACATATATACATACATACACACATACCCACATACATACACACATATACATACATACATACATACATGCATACATACATACATACACACACACACACACACACACTCGACAAACCTAAAGTGGGTCTTCGCATTCATGTACACAAAAGAGAAAAGAAGGGACACTGCGAACGGGAAGGTAGAAGGAATCTGTTTACCAAGTCCTAGCTCAACTGTTATAAATATGACTATTTTGTTAAGTGCACTTAGTGTAGTAGTTATCCATATGCCAAGAAGCAATCATACATGCACGTCCGAGCAGCGACGTACTTCAGCATGCCATCGAATATTCACGTCTATGCACAATTAGATGTTCACACCACAGGCTTCTGTTCCCGCTACCAGTTCAGTTCGAACTGACAAAGCATCACCGGTTAAGTTAGCTTTGCCTACTGCGCATTTCCTGTTCATGGGAGACTGGTGCTGGTGGTGCTGGCGCCGCTTCTTCGGTTTCTCTGTGCTCTCCTTTGTCCTCCTTCATTTCGCCATTAGCCATTGTGCTATCGCCGATGTATTTTTCCAGTTGCTGCATAAAAATTCCTTCTGCGGCTGCCGGTGCATTAGCTGGTTACCCTGTTGACAGAGTTCACCCGCTCAGCTACCTTTGTATTCCCATAGGCGTTCAACGTATGCGCATGGAGATAGCCGTGTGAGCTTTAGTTAGGCCGCCGACGTTAAAACGCTCTTCTACGCGTGGCTTTATCGTACAAGGTTTCGTGGGGGAGAGGTCCCTACGTGGGTGGTCCTTCCTCCTTAACTACGACGTCTCTTCTACTGCGAAGCAGCTGCATGTAAAGGAAAATGCACCAGTTATCCCTGCTGGGGAAACCACAAGCCTATTTCTGGAACGCGAAGCAACTGTAAACAAATGTAGCGGTCTCTGAAAATCGATCCACATTCACGTGGGGTCGGCTGTGTCACAGTGGAAACTTTGTCTTTTGAGTGGACTGAGATACTTCTTGGACAGTCACGAAGATGATCTCAATCTCCAAAGCCACCTATCATGAGCTGTACGTGGGGTCGCAAATAAGGCTTGCAGGAGGCTGCTACGGTGGAGCGAGGGTCCTACAGGAAGGTGCTCAGGAACGTACGTGCTCAAGTTCAAGAGCCAGGGAAGCATGCGCACTGTCGTGGTGGCAGGCGAACGACTGCACACACGCACGCATTCCACTGAATACTGCGGAGGGCTGCACGACGAGAAAAGGTCAGCGCAAGTAACTTTTCAAAGTCGGCAATGACCCTCAAATTCCGGTCCAACTGAACAGCCCGTGTGAGGTCAAGTGGATCCGGAAAGGTCGAACAGATGATGTCAGTTCGTGGGAGAGTCCGGTAAGGAAAGGGTTACCAACCTCGCAATCTGCTGTAAAACCTACTTCTTAACAAAAGAGAAGGAAGAAGGTGCTGGGGAGCTGCGTAATGTGTGGTCGAGCGACGGAGACGCAAGCCTGATTCTAAAGCTGTAAAACGAAGAAACCAGCTGCTGTTCGTCGCGCGGCCAGCGGAAACTCCGGTCGCCGTCTTTGTACGTGTATGGCAGTCTATCGGTAAACAATTGGTCGGTCTTTCGTTTCTCCAGGTTCTGCACCGCAGTAATCCAAAATGAGATTCGCGGCTGGTTTTGTTCTGCAGCCATCTGTCCGCAACCACGCAGACACAATATGTGAAGATGACTCTTGCTGATCACAAGGTGAATTGCTTCTTTTTCTCCGTCAGAGTTCTCGGACATAGTTCTTGGCGGCAGAGTCAAATACTCAATGTAGATACTCCCCCCTTTCATTGTGTTGGAGCCAGAAGCAACTCTTCCACGAAACAAGAAGAAACAATATCGGAGGGAGTACGTTTGCATGGTATAACTTATATTAGTGTCTACCGCAGTGAAAAGTACAGTACTTTCAGACCCCAAAGCATGCGCCATTCTTGCAGTTTACATTTGTCCAGCAGCGAAAGCGGAGAAGCACTGTTCTAACAGTGTCGTGCATTTTTCCGTAGACTTGCGTTATTCGTGTCTCGGTTTAAGAAGGAAGTGTACGATGTGAACGCCTACGGGCCAATAAAGTGTACGTGGTGTCACGGCAGCGTTGTTACCGTGAGCAGGAACAATGGTGGGTGGTTGCACGCCACGAGAGCAGACCGAACACTCACGAGCAGACATTCCTGAAGAGCGTGTGTCTTACCTGCCACATATGAAGTCCGTAATCCCCAGGCCGAAGCTATGGCACTAGGTGTGTAGCAGAGGACGTAGCCTATACCTTCGTACGGCACCGAGAACGACACGACCGAGGCACGGCTGTCCGGACGCAGGATATACTAGAAATGAACAGCCGTACCCCGCTTCATAGCGCAGTAGTGGACACAGCCTTTTTGTCCTCCTCTCTTCCACAATCACACAGCCCATTTATGCCCATCTCACCCAGTGCTTTTGTGACCGTCTCTATCCCACTCGCACAGCCATTTGCTGCCTACTCTCTTCCGCACTCATACCCCTGTCTCTCGCCGTCACCTTCCACTTCTACGGGCGACAGCGGTATACGCAGCTTTGTGACTATCTGTGTTGGAAGTGTGGCATCTTCGTATCTATACGGGAAATGTTGGGAGCCGCAGTATGCAGGTAGAGAAGGAAGGTAGAGGAAACTAATTGTACCTGCGTATGCCTCCTCCCTTGTGTACTGACTGTCCTTCCGACGCGAGACATGCCGCTCGTTCCTGAATAAAGGTAAGACTGCCAAGGTGTACCCCTCCAATAGCATCGCGAGGGTCGACGTGTTGTCCAAGAACAGTACGCCGCAGAAATACACTGATGACGAGGTGGTGCCCTGAAGTCTTGTAAAGGTATTCACACTGGTGAAGAGGAGCCGTAAGAATGTCTGGTGAACGCGCTGCTGTACTCTGCCGACACAGACGATATAGACACCACTAACTAGCGTTGTCTGGCACGTGGAATCCTGGAAGCGCACAGCGCACTCAGGGGGCAATACGCACGCCACAAAGAGCCTGAGACGTATATCCCCAATTTGGACACTCTATAGTGTATTTTCTCAGTCACAAGCTGTCCGAGTGCGCCTTTATCCAGGGCAGAGTGACCCTGATCTGTTTGTACCCTTGTGCCGACTCTTTTTCTTCTTTTAATCTTCGCGTCCTCTCGGCATTTGTTTTTCTTCAATGCGGCATCACTCTTCTGGGGTGTTGCGAACCATCCTCTGGTTCAGTCCGCTGGCGGCGCACGCCTGCGGCGACAAGGGGAGAAACTGTAGTATTTCTAATGGAAGACAGTGCGTAGAACTCTGCTCCACTTCTTTTATGTCTTCCTTCCTGATATTAGCAGCGCACCAAAACCAAACCCTTCTCTTCTTGTCTGACCAATAATCGGGGTACCTCTGTAGGGTGGGCTTGCGCAGTAGGACATGCGCCTGCTCGTTCAACCTTCAGGGTCAACTTGCAAGGGCAGTCTGTATCCATTGAGATTTCCGCTATGCTTCTAAAACCCTTTCACTCTTTTTCTCTCAAGGTCTGAAAAGGTTACAGGAAGGACGGCACACAAATGTGGTGGACTTCCCTGTGATGCCTTGTTTTCAGTACGTGCTACGTTGGCGCTTAATATCAAGTACTCTCGACAGTCCTGTTCCCATCTGCACAAGCTGTCCTACAGGAGAGTTAGTATCTGTGATTGTCTGACGGACCTGCCCTACCGGAGGACTACTGCCTGTACTTCGGCGATTCGTATCCATCCCGACTGGTCTAGGGGCTTAAACGACGAGGCATTTTGTTTGTGTGAAAAGCTGTAGCTGTACAATTCGCTTCTGGCTCCGTCGGCGTACAAAGTGGCTCCCAAGTCGCTGGGTCCATACCCCCATCGTTCGTTGCAGCTCTTCTTTTTGCACGCTGCGTACATGCAGGAGCTGGAATACAAAGACTAAAAGGGTGAAGATAAGCTGTCTCATTTCTTAGCCCTACGTACCAGTAGACGTCACTCGAACCTGCACTCGAATAAGAATTTGACAGAAAATAGAATACTTTTAGTCGTTACAGATTAGCTCAATGATAGTGTCTCTCTGACGTGTTCTCCACGGCGGCCTGAGTCATCACAGTGATTCTTAAAGAACAGGAATTCAACTGAAGATGTCTCAACGTGTGTTCGCCTCAAGTTACTGCACTCGTGAAGTGTCATGTGCTGTACACATCTGATTTGGTCGAATCTATTATATCTAAAGGTTGGACAGTCGTAGAAGAATCTTCGCTTCTAGAATCCGCTGCAGCTCCCCCTTCCTGTGCTGCAGCTTATTCGACTTTTTTTTCCTAGTCGTCTCCGTTAATGCGCTGTGGTTTTTTCTTGAGTTATTGCGGCTTCCTCGACTGTTTCTTCTCTGTTGATAATCTCCGTCACTGTGCTGTCTCTCCTTTTCTTGGACTGGTGTCCATTGTTTTTGGCTCTGCTTCTCTTATAGGCGTGAACAATTGTCACAGGCTGCTATACTCTGTCGAAGAACAGAGCAAACCTAACAGTTCACTCTCTACAGCACTCGTTACAGTCACGGGCGCGGGGCCCGTACTCGCGAGAGCTGGTGACAGTAGCCCTTCTGGACACTTGGTGCCGCTATGCGTTGTGCTGTCGGCCAAAGACCATAACTAACATATTCGCAGATGAAACATCTTCTCTTGAATGCACTCCTGTGTGCTACAAGCGGGAACGTCGTCACTTCCAACTGAAATTCGTCCTCCATGGACAGCAATTACAGTCCTGCTTATCGAGAATTTTATGCGTAGCTGGATGCGCGAGCGTTTCCACTGAGCGAAAGCTGCGTCCAGCACCGAGGCTCATTGTTGTTTTGAGTCCTTTGCACAGTCCGTGTCCGTGTCCATCGATACTCCCGTACTCGATAGAGTGAAAGATGTAATTTAGCCACTATATTTCTTCATGCTTCCACGCCAGTGGCCGCCGATAACCGGCAGTGCCAGACGGTGTGCGACGGCTCTGTGCAGGGTCTGCCTGCGCGACAGCCTTACCAACACGCGCAGATCATCTGCGACGCACTACAACCGATGTAGCGCCACGGTAAGCGCGAGTGGCCGCGAGGACAGTGGAAAGTTGTAGCAAGAAACGGGCCTGTAGGAAGGCCAGCGCAAGCGGTAACTGAGGTGCGGTGAGCGTAACTACTTGTAGGCGTAAACGGAAGTGCATCCATCGTTGTGCCAGAGAAAACTCGTCGGCAAGACGACGAGTATACCAAGGAGTTGACAAGCTTTGCGGCAAGTACGGGCATTTCACTGGTACAAATGTAGACTTTAATACGTATGCTGCCTTCAAGGGTACAATGTACGAAAGTCGCAACCTTGGCGCGCAGGCACGTCAAGGTGAAGCGCGCTCTCCACTACAGTGCGCAATGATGGGGCAGTGCTGCCCCAAGGGGTGGGAGAATAAGCAGCAGTCATGTCTCTGCAGACTCTAAGGAACTGATGCACTCGCATCATTGAATGTCTTCCCGGCGTTAAACACTTTCTGCATGTGTGGAGGGAGTGGCGTGGAGTCAGTCGTTGCAGAATGAGTTGGAGGGTCGAAAGAAGATAAGTAGAAGAAATTACTGAAGCGAGGTTAAACGTCAAATGGAGAGGGTAATGCTCTTGATATAAGCCTTTGCACCCGTGTACTAGAGTGAGGAAACTGCTTTGAGGACGCGCGCAGGCATTCGACACTGGTGAAACGTAGCCCTTGTGGCGCAGGTGTTCTACAAGGGTCGCTCAGACAGATTCACACGCTACGCCTTTCAAGAGAGCGGTGAGTAATGTATGTGGGAGCACATATTACAAAAGTTGTCCCCCCTGCTGCAGCCGGTTCCAACGTGAACACGACATTCCGCTTAGACGCACGCATGGCGTTCTCCAGTGTGACTACTGGATCGTCTCATGACGCCGCATCAAGCGCAGACAACTGTGCGCTCTTAACCTTATACATCGAGTACATTTTACCTTTCACAGGCCGATGAACATCTCTACATGTATATACACGCATGCGAATACGTGCACACACACAACGTATGCGAGACTATTAACGAAGCCCCCAGTGAGCATAAGTGCGTGTGTAATTTGACCGTGACAGCGCAGCGGTCCCTGATATTGACTGGGCGGGCAGAGGAGGAGACAGCGCCAAGCACACCGCTCATCGCCGTCTCGCCCCAGTTTTTCTCTGGAAAACTTTCGTACGTGGTGCACCTGCCGGAAAGATGTTGAACGGCTAGGTGCATACACACGCTCGTCGCACGACGCAAACGTTGGCAAGGGGAAAAGATTTAACTGGGATGCACAGGAGCAGCAGCACTGGGGAGACTGTCTTTGGGTGTGCGCGTAGTTTTGGCTCGGTCCGCCCCACAGACAGGGCAAGGAACATCGCGCAAGCGCGCATCCGACTTGCTGCAACACTGTTGCCGCGGATTTTGACTTTGTTTTCCTCGTGTGACTGGCGTTGGTCATTTAAGTATGCTAATCGCGAAGGGTGGCGTTTGGGGTTCTCACGTAACCACGGCAGCCCCGAATACCGCAGGTGCGCGGATGGATTAGCGAAGTGGCCACCCTACAGGAGCACCGCCAGCAGCACAGCGAGTGCCAGCGGCACAGAGACGACAAGCGGCAGTGTCGACGGAAACCAGCGGCGATTCACCGACGAGAAGTTGCGACGTGATGTCGGGCTGCGCAGAGCACACCTACAACGGAGTTGAAGGGCTGGGTTGGCCTATCGGAGCACAACTCTCCGTCCTGCATATCGCGCCGGTAGTACCGCTATGCTCGCGCGAGAGCAGGATCACACCGGGACAGCAACAACAGCACCACGAGCAGCAGCAGCTGCTGCACCAGCACCCCAAGCGGCAGTAGTGCCAGCAGCAGTGGCCGTAGCATCAGGGTAATCATCGTGGCAATGACGTTAAGTGTAGAAGACGCAGTCGATTCGATGCTATACAAGGAGAGCACGGCACTTCAGTTCCGTTGTGCACGGTACTTACCTGTTGTTGTAGATCAGACGCACCACTGAGCAAATGTACGCCCTCTTGCAGCTTTTGCTCTTCGTTTTTCCCCCGCTGAAATTCAAGTACTTGTCCGCACACGTACCTTGCAGCAGCGTTTGCGTAGGGTGATGTTGCTAGGGCTGTCGCCGCTGTCGCTGGTGTCGCTCCCCGACGTCCCCACGCCGTCCGCGAATCTAAGCGACGTGGCTTCCACCGCAGATAGTGCTAGTCTCTGTGTTGCAACTCAAAGGACTAAGAGACGCGACGCGCACTGCGGCGACGCTTCTTTCTCTGTGGATGTTAACGTTCGTTGCAGGGTCACTATCGCACCGTCACTACCAGTTCGACGCTCCGCAGCTGCTCATCTGTCGTAGTTGCGTGGAGTGGTACGTACCAGCGCAGTCGCTGCTTGTTATGGAGTGACTCCACGCACCGCTGCTTTAACTGCTACAAGGAGGGGTTGCGCCATTTGTGTGTTTAGCATTTGTCAAGGTATGCGTGCGTCACCTCCATCTTGGAGTTACCCTGCTCTTAGTCCTTCGGGTGGTACATCGGCCCGGATGATAACAGCGATTGAAGGCAGCAGCAGACACAGTCTATTTAACGGCACATCTGCCACGGCTAACACGTTCGCGGCTACGGCAATACCACTGGGAGTGAGGAATCGAAGAGGCGCGAGAGCAGCACACACAGTTTTTCCGTGCGTCTCGCGCTCTGTCCCTACTCGTACCGGCGCGCACCATCTTCGAGAACACCACTGAGGAACAGTGCGGCAGCGGGAGACCCCACAGCACAGCCATCGCTGCTACTGGAGCGGGCGTTGATGCGAATGCTGCTGAGGGAGGGCATAATGCCCTCCAAACAACCTGCCACTTGCTTCCGAGCAGCAGATCGACAGGCGGAAATCACAAAGAGCGTGTGTCGCCTCCGGAGGGGGATTAGCTGGCGATGTTGCACGGGCCGCCTGTACTATCCGCCGTGTCTTTTCTTGCGGTTAAGCCCGGTGATTGTCCATCCTGCTCCTCAGCGCCCACATGTCGAAGTTTTGAAAGCTGTCACCCGTTAGCTGGAACGAATACAAACACTACACCTCCTCAGCCGCACCGACGCGGTGTGCAGCCGGAATCTACAACACACCTGCGGTCTGCTCGCAATGGCGCCCCAAGTCAAGCTGAAGAAGGTGCAGATGGATTCCATTATGAAAGTGTACCTACAGAGGAAGCACTTGTAGGGCAACGATCGCCACCAGACGTGCGCCAGCCGCAAGTTGCAAGTCCTGATCCCCCCCCGCTGCAAATATTCGTAGCGGGAACAACACCAGCAGCAGCACGTACGGAGGCACGTGAGAGGCAAGACGCAGCAGCCCAAGCTGCACAACCAGCGGCTCACGAACCAACTGGCCAAGACTTGTTAGACAAAAGGAGCCAACACGGGGGCCCTGCAGGCGGCACGAGAACCACAAAGTCTTCACGACAGTGGCAAACTCGACCGGTTAAGGAGGGGACGCAATGCATTGACACCCAATCAGTAGCAGCAGAGCGTGCGGTCAGAGTGGATGACACTTCTAGCACAGGTACACGTCTTTTTTCCGCTTCCAAGACCATTGTGTATTCGGATCAGTTCGCCGTGTTTCCCGCAGACAGTTCCACAGTAAGTGATGTTAAAACATCGTTCGGCGCTGCTGCAGTTTCAAAGGGTACTGCTGCAAAAATCAACCGCTCCTGTGAAAGTTCCGAACCCTGCCGGTGCAGTCGCATCCACAGGTAGAAAATTTGTGATAGGTGTTGATGTAACCGTTCCACCCTATCCTGCGCGTGTTCCAGTTGCAAACGCTGCAGCTTGCACACGCTGCGCTCAAAGTTCCTGAGGCTGCAACCACTGCGCTTACAGGTTTAAATGCTGCTGGTGCAACTGTTGGTGGAACAATTGCGGCCGGCCCTGTGGCAGTTCTGCATGCTGCTGGTGCACCTGCAGCCGCTGCGTTAGCAGCTTCGACGGCTGCAGCCTCGAATCCTGCCGCTGCAGCTCCAGGTGCTGAAACTGAGCACCCAGCAGCAACATCACAGGACGCTGGAGAGGGGCTTGCTGGGATTCCCCAACCTCACGTCACCTACTGAAGGGAGAGAGTCACATTCCCTGTCACGGCTTTGTAGGGAACGCTAGAGCCTGCAACAGGTACGGCTGTTGTAGCGCGAAGAACGTTGAAAACCCTGGGGATGGCGGCAGGGTAGACCCCAGCGGCGCAAAGTGCAGCAGCTGCCCGACAATCAACATGCGGGGCAGCGCCGTTAGCGAGGGCGATACGACGGAGGCGAGCACATCGCGTGACAATGTAGAGCGACCCCGCCTCCCACTAGTAGTCAAAGACGTGAGGACCTTGTCAGATAGCGACATCTCTCCAAACCCACCAGACAGCAGCCCCTCTCTGAGTAAATGTGGTGGAGAGTGCCTTCTTCACGGCAAGCAGAAGAGCTTCGAACGAAACAACGGCGGCGCCAACAGTAACGACTGCAGCAGCAGCAACAGCAACAGCGACATGTCCGACGACAGCAGCGTCAACGGCAGCATAAGCAGAATCATCAACGACAGCAACGACACGTGCAGCAGCTACCACTGTAACAGCAATGTCGAAAGCAGTAGCAGGCGCAACAGCCACGGCGGCACAGAAAATGTTGGCAACAACGTGTTTCCTTTCACTTCGCTAGGAGACAGCTGCAGATCCACCACAGTGTCCACACCTTCACCTGCAGCGTCCTCAACTCCCCAATCTGTCCGCAGTAGCTCTCTCCAGATGGATGGTGTCTGCTGCCTGATCAGCGCTTGCAGCAGCTGCGACATCTGCGGCAGCCACAGCAGCACCGACAACGCAGCGACTGGCGGGAGCACCGGCTCCCTTGAAAGTGACACTTCGCTCTTGAAATGGTGTGAAGTATCTCCGGTTGCATTGCTAGGCTGTGGCTCCTGCTGCGCCCCTTCTCCGACGCTAAGCTGTTCGAGTGGCATGCATCCAGCAGAAGAATATGCTGCGACTTGTCGCGCGCGCGTTTGCAGGTATAATGCGGAATGCAGGGTTCTGAAAGCTCAGGGCATGCCGGAGGCGACAGAGAGCGCTGTTCCAGACACGCCGACAAGGCAGCCGACAGCAACGAATGCTGCTGGTGAGCAGGATCACCACCAGGTTTGTGTCATGGATGCGGACGAGCAGCAGGTGCAGCCAAAACCGCCACCTGTTGAGGAGCTCCTTCTGCCTACCTCTGTGGGTCTGTCCCGGGACGTGGTCCTTCGAGCGCAGCAGCAGCGGCAGCTCCCGCGGAGCCCTTCTGAGCTGCGGGCTCCGCTTTCAATTGCAAACGCCTTAGTTCAGGCTGACTCCTCAGTCACACATGCGGCAGCGGCCAGCCGCAAAGGAGATGCTGCCTGGCGCTGCAACAGTAGTTCTTCTTGGAGTGCCTCCGCCAGTAGCACCTGTTCTCCGTCTGTCTGCTGTCAGCTGCCTATCGTTCCCCTGTCTGCGTGGCCAGTGCCTGCCACTTACGCGTGTGAAGAGGGCGTCCTTCGGCCGCAGACAGATATGAGAAACAAATCTCACGACACCGTGGATTTGAACAACTGCAGCAGGAACGCTGAGTTGATCTGGTATAACTGTTGTAACGGGGAGTGTAAGCTACAGGAGACTGTAATGCATTCTGCTGACCACGAGAACCCGATAAAAGATCTGACTCATCCCGGCAGGCAGACAGCAGATGGGAATTATTGCCAGCATCTGCGACGGCATCTGCATAAGCAACCACTTGCCAATTCTATTTCAGGTGCAGCAGACCATTCTCCTGCGAAGCTGGTCCTTCCTGCGCTGTTCAAAAGGCCAGCGCACCGTAGTCGAAGCGCCATCCAGGTGTTTCCTGCGCCATCACCAGCAGCGGCCCAAAATGTTGTTACTGTTCCAGTGGACACGGATGACGCTGCTGCTTCCAGTCAGATGACAATGTCAACCGCGTCGCCGTCTCCAAGTCATTTACATGTGCCGCTCCGGTTCCCTGCAGATTGCTGGGTTCTGTCACACGGTGCACGCTACAGAGCCGTAGCGCCTTCCGCGCCGTCGCCAGTTGCTTCTCGGGCTGAGGCTGGCTTTTGCAGCTCAATTCTACGAACCGCGACTCTGCTGCTTGGAGACCACGATTCAGAGTCAACAGCTGCATGCGTTTGGAGCATGTGTGACTCCTCGGGCGTGCTTGCACAGCAGCAGCAGCAGGAGGAAATGTACAAATATGACAGGAGTACCAGAGGCGACAGCGGATGTCACAGCTCGCACAGCGCCACCAGCAGCAGGTCTGGCAGAAAAATCGTTGTCGAAGGGAGCTGCAACGTCTCCTCTAGCAGCGGGTACGACGCTTTGACACCGTCGTGTGGTCTGCAAGCCCTGGAGCAAGGGAGCGGTCTTCAGAAAGAGCAGGCTCCCAGTCCGCCCGTCGCTACGGCGGGAACGGGTAGCCGACCTTCGAGTGAGTATCGTCGTGCTAAAATGGCAACAACAGAACTAACTCTACGTTGCGTTTCAGCCGCAACAAGTCAAAGCTAGCGGACGTGCGCCAGGCGTCTGCCTTGGTGTCGAATACGGAAATGACAGCAATGGCTACACTAGCGCCGGCCAGCGTATTGAGGCAAGACACCCCTGTGGGCGGTGACATTTAGGACTAGTTATATTGGGCAAACGCGCCCGCGTCGTTGTGTCGGAGGGAGTATCGGCACCTACTGGAATGGTGGTTTACACGTGTAGCTGTCGGAGAAGTGTCAGAGGAGCAGCAGTGCAGCACACATTTCCTTGTTTATCCGTTGATTATCCAGCCAGTAACACCTAATGCAACAAAAAGCAACGGCAGCACGCCTTCAACCTGGTGTGTCGTTTGTAACATGAGTAGCAGGCTGAGCAGCAGACACACACACATCTGCTGACATATGCCGGTCCCACCAGTGGAATGGTTTACCAGAGCCTTGTTTGTTTTTCAGCTGTTGCAGCTGCTCTTGTTGCATGTGGTTTTACCTGGATGGCCCGACGTAAGTTTAATGCACGCATCCACGAAGCACTAGCGCTTCTGAGCAAGTTTCACCGTGAGCCCCCTAGACAAAAACCCCACAGGAATACTGTTGTAATAGTAGCTGCCGTCAAATCAAAGTCAGGGAGATGGTGTGGGACAATTGTGACACTTACGTTGGCCAATTTGTTGTTCATGTCTTGCGAGCATGGCGTTGCCGGTGTTGAAGCATGGACCACCGCTGCTCTTCTTTGCAATGCGAAGACGGCATGCTGCGCAAAAGCCACTCACTGCCTGCGCCATACCGCCGTGAGTGCTGAGCGCTGTCGCCCACAACGCTTGAAGTGGTGGTGCTGCAGGCTGTTTTCTCTCATGTATTTCTACGTATCCAGAGTCTCCCGCTCTAGATACTATAGCTTAGTTAGCGTCTTCTCTTTCAGCTGCGCGAAACACTGATGGTGTAGCTGCTGGACGTGATACTACGTATTCCTGCACTGTATTTTTCAGCTGGTGACTGCGTGTGGTGCAGGACAGTCTCGCACGATTGACAGCGTGGCTGCACGGCAATCAAACGAGTGGCTGCAGGGACAAGGGCAGCCCCAGCGACAGCAGGAATACAAACAGCAAGGCACACTACAGGAGCTGCAAGACGAGGACCGCCAATGCGGGCAGGAGCAGCGGCAAACCGGGGACGCCGGCAGAGCTCATGCTGTATTGGCAAGAAAAAACGCCCAAGTGGCGACCAGAGAAGAACGTGCACGTCTTACAGCAGCACTGGACAACGCGGGAGCTCGCCTCAGTGAAACAGCAATAGGGATGGCTCAGCTGCGACCTGTGACCGCAACGAAGGATGCACCAGCCGCCGTTGTGCAGCCCACAAGAGCTACAGCGTCACAATCCGATCAGCGGCCAGGACAAGCAGAGCCGTCTGAGATGACGGCGTCTGCATCAGGCAACCTTCTCAGCCTGCAGGAGACGCTACCCGTACAACCACAGCGACCCTTATTCAGAAGTATGCGTGACCTCAATCAATGCTACCCAGCCGCTTCGGATCCAGCACAAAGGCACAAAGCAGTGGGTACAGTGGCAGGAGCACCGGGTAGCACAACGGCAGCGCCGGACGCTGTAGCGCTGGCACCGAGCGCCGCAGCAGCTGCAGGCGGACCTTCCTTTAAAGATTGTCTGGTGCTCCGCGCAGCACGGGCAAATCGCGAAGAGGGCCGTCGGATCGACAGCCTTGAGGACAGCAAGATCCCCAACGCAGCGAGCTTACTGAATAGCGAGGCTTCGAAAAGCGACGTGAGTACGGGAACAGAACAGGAGAGAAGAGCTGCGGCTCATGCAGGTACGGTGGAGGAGCACCTGCAGCTACAGCAGGACTGCGTCGTTGCTACTGCTGGTATTCGTGTACTTGCGACTCCGCCAGCCCCACGAAGCCACAGACGGAACAAGCAAGAAGCAGGTTGCACCAGGAGTGGGACCAGACACAGAAGCAGTGCAAGTGCTGATTCTCGCCGTTGGAGCCGCAGCAGTAGCCGTGGCAGCGTGAGCAGTACCAGCACGCAGAGCGGGCTACCGTCACACTGGGCGTCGCGTAGTAGCAGCACCCGCTGCAGTCCAATCAGCAGCAGTAAAGGCGAGCCGCCGGCTACTACCGCCCCTGCCGATGAGGTAGAGCGGATACCGGCAGCTGCTGGTCACTGTCTCTCTGCAGCCGCTCCACTCCCTTCGATCTCCAAGTGCAAGCCTGTCAACCTACCACACAGAGGGCTGCATCAGGCCGGCAGTACGAGCGATCCACAAAGCTTAACACACTACCTGTCACGTGAACCACTTTCCGTAGCTACTGCTTCTGATATGTCGGGTGCCAGATCCTCAGCTCCGGAGGATGGGCGAGCCATAGGGCTCGCCGAGAGCCCCGCGAAGACCACCTCTGTCGCTACAGCAACACCGATCTTACATCCAGAACAGGCTCCGCCCACAATTCTTGCAGCAGCATGTCATGCAGCAGCGGCACCACCAGCTTTAGCAGAAGCAGCAGGAGCTGCGTCAGCAGCACCACTGGGCACTTCAAGAGCACCACCTGCTCCAGACAAGCTAGCGACCGCCCCACCTCTGCTGGACTCGGTTGACAGAGTCGCACTGCCTGAGAATCCCATTCAACTGCAGTCGATTCAGTGTCTGGACTGGGCACCCACACTACGTGGGACAGGTGATGCACCAGCAGCGGCGCCTGGAGTAGATGTAAATCCTACAATCACTCTTGACCCGTCAGTGCGTGAGGCAGCCGTCGAGTCCTCCCCAGCTGCTGAAGATCCCAGTAAAATGTCGCACTGCTCGAAGACGGCAGCGACAGCGGCATTCTCGGGGTTAGCAGCAGCAGCGAGCGTGTTGGACAACTGTAGATCACAGCCCTCTAATGCTGCCGCGCTAGATCCACTAAGTTTGTTGCCCTGCGGTACGGCTGCAACTCAGCAGCATCCGGGCACAGCCCCTTTCTTGCTTGTTGCAAGTGCAACAGCGCCAAAGGAAACTCCGACTCCAGCCGAAGTAAGAGCGACACAGACACTGTGCCTCTCCGTCGGCTCAGCGACCGCCAGCACATTGCTGACTGACCGAATTCAGGAAGCTGGGGCCTTCTTTAAAGAGGAGGGGACGCAAGCGCTCGACCAAACGCCCTGGACTCGGCAGCAACTTACTGGTGAAGCACAGCAACCCCTAACTCAGGAGAGTCCCCATATAGCTGCACAAGTAGCAGCAACCGGCAAGGTGCAGCCAGTCGTAAGCGGCCCGCTCATAAAGCATCAAGAGCCGCTGCAGCTGCCGTCTCAGCACTTCCGGCAAAATTTGAAGGAGCTTCCAGTGCATCAGCTGGGTAGCCAAAGAAGCCGGGGGCGGCAATTAGTGCAACACATTCGGATGGCGAAGCCTCCGAAGCTGCACGAAAGGCAGCACGCTTGGTGCCAGCAACACCCTCAAGAGCTCCTCGCTCCTGCTGCAGAAGGCATCTGCCACAGGCGGAGTTCGAACACAGGCTTGGCTTCGGCCGATTATCAGCCGCGTGTTACTGATTCCCCCACGAGACAAAAGCCTCCCGCGAAAGACTCGAGGTACCCGAGCAACAAGGGAGAGAAGAACAACGGCAGCAGCAAATCTCAAAGCAGTGGCGCACCAAGGACTGCTGCAGAAGTGGAAGCGTTGCCCGCTAGCGCGGTGGATGCAGCATTCATTTCCTGCAGTAGGTCGGCCTATGCAGGTTTGCTGCGTCGCTCTTTTCCGTGGGTGTCTGCTACAGGTGACACTGCCGCTTCCTCCTCAATCTCAGCAAGGCACAAGAGTTTTCATGGGAAAACTGCCTCAGACAGTGGCAACACCGAAGATTCTGACAGCCGCTTTGTGAGAAATATCAACTGCACACTCAGCGGTTGCTGTGAAGCCTCTCGTACGTCGGCGTGCAAAACCTTCCAGACGTCAGCGGTAGAGACAGCTGCAGCGTCTGTGTATACCAGTGCAGCCTCGCTTGCTGCCGCGGCAGGTTCTATCCAAGAGAAGTCATGCTGGGAGCTTCCGCAGCAGCAAGCCTGCTCGACGGAATGCCTGTATGCTGGCTCTCGTGCCACGTCTGTCACTGGTGCCACTGCGTTCACTGATGTTGCGCTGCTGCCAGGCCCAGTGCTGGGGGGGGGCGAGCAAAGTGAGGCTTCGCAGCAGCTGCAGCACGGAGAGCTGCAGACGAGATGTCGTCCAGCACGTTCCTGTCAGGCGACCACCAGCAGACGACCGTCTCAAGATCTCCGCGTAGAAACTATGAGTGGGACTATCCCACGAGCAGACGCTGTGACAGCGGCATCAGGAAAATGGGCTTCAGCCACGTCTCACACACAAACAGACTCGGCAGTACAGCAGTGTGCTGCGGCGGAGGTCGCATTGCACGTAAAAACAGGAGACGAGCTGCACAAGGAAGCGGAGAGTTTTCGGCGGACTGGACACCACGTATGGGTCACGCAACAGCAAAATAAGCTCCCGGATCACGGCGCAAGCTTATACCTGGAAACCGCCGATGGTGGACAGCGTTCACTTGAGGGGGAGATCACTGCGTCGACATCTGTGGCTGCTGCAAATGACGATCCTGCGCTGTCCAGTGCTGCTCGACCCTGCGCTACTAAAAAGAACGCCTCACTTGCGGGGGCACGCTACAGCGGCGCCGTTGAAGCGTCCGCTTTTCATGGTGCTGGTACTGCTGGGCTTCCTGATTCTCCCCCTGCTGCTAGTCTTGCCGCCGCCAGTACAAGTAGTGTAACTACAGGTGATACGAAACGTGGAGCTGATGCAGAACTGTATCCAGCCGCGGAAGACAGAATTGACGGACCAGAGGAGCCAGCAAGAGAGCACTTGATAACCATGTCTGACAGCAGGTGGATAGCCTTGAGAAGGAGCGGACTGTTTCGTCTTGGAGATAAAGGAAGAGCGTCAATAAAGTCGAGAATCGCGAAGTAGGGTGTCAGTAATTAGATTGCTCCGTGAATAGTGAAAAAATTTGTGTATATGTATGTATGTCTGCATATAGATATATATAAGTATGTGTGTGTGTGTGCGTGATTTCGTGATCATAGATTGAGTCGGCGGATACATATATGTATATAATGAAAACCGTGGGCAACTGCACACGCGTGGAGATCTGCCACCCCCCGGCAGTTCTTCTGGCGGAGGTGTTCGAGTAGCAAACCGTAATGCTCTATGTAAGTGAAGGCGGAAGTACTTCCGTGTGTGTACGTACATGTATATATATATGTACACACATATGTACGGATATACACATATGTATATATATATATATATGTATATACGCACACCTGTACGAACAACAAGGTGCGCGCTCTCCGTAGGCAGTCGTATATCTTCATACGCGTATACGTGTGCATGAGGGAGGGCACGCGTATATGCGCAACCGCGCGTTGACGGGCGCGTCGCGACAATTAGAGAAGTACCCGGACTGTGGTTACGCGCGACCACATGCTTAAGCAAGTCTCTTCACTTGTTCCTTCATCCTTGCGTGTATGAAAGTACAACGGTGCCCCGCCGCGTTCTAGCTACACACACTTTACTGTGTGTGGGGCAACAGCTTTGCAGATCCAGCTCTTAAAGGTGGGCCAGAACGTAGCGCTGGGAGCGTTCAGAGCGGCTCTTGTTGCTCAGGCAGTGGATGGGCATACTTGCATTCAGTTTATAGGAGGGTCCTTTGACTCTCACTTTCGCGCACAACAACGTCCACAACTACGTGTGTTGGTCTTATATATCGACTGCCTGAAACACGTACATGTGTATATATATATATATATGCATATATACAACTGCGTGTGTTGGTCTTACATAACAACTGCCTGAAAGACGTACATATATATATATACACACAATTACATGTGTTCCTCTTATATAACGACTGCCTGAAAGACGTACATATATATATATATATATGCCTGTTTATCTGTGGCAACCCCCTGTGTTTCTATGTGTACCATTGTGGCCGTGTTTGAATCCAGACTGCTGACATTGCCGTACCCACGCCTTCAATACTGACCGTTCTTGCTGTCTCCTGTAGGTCTCGTCTTCCTCTCTACTTTTGCGAAGGAACAGTGGCATGGCAAAGCTGTTTAGACGCTTCAGAGAAGTCGTAAGCGGTCTCTGGTAATAGTTGCGCTGTTAGTCGCGAGTGCTGCTGTTGTTCGTTGCCGCTGCTGCCACTGCGCCGTCCCTTGAGTGTGCGGCTGCGGATCGTCTCTTTTCATTGCTGCGGCTGCCTCCATGTGGCCTTAAGTTGGTGCTTGTGGTGCCGTGCCAACCTCTGCAGGCAGCTGCGCCTGTGCCCAGATCTGCGACGGGCTGCTGCAGCTATCGGAGGCGGTGGCGTCCGTTGCGCGACCACAAAACAACTGTACCAGCTAGCTGAGGTATGCTGGACGATTTTTAGGTCTGAGTAGTAATTTTCTTCTGCTCTAAGTATTCTTCCCAGAATCAAAATTCACTCTTATCAAAACGACTACGTCCTTCCTTCTTCGCAAGTGCACTGCAGTCTGCTCGTGTCAAGCATCCTCCTCTCTGCTCCAGACTCTTCTATCTAAAAGGCAGCAACCTAGCATCTCCCCAGGGCATGTAAACACGCATAATACACGATGATGTGTTTGAAATTGATCGTCTACAGCGCAGGGTTAACAGTGTGTATTCTAAAGAACGCGTAGATAATACCTGCCCTGCGCGCAGTAAATCAGCTTCGTTTTTTTGGGTAGTGCACCTGGAATCGACGCGAGAAATAACAAGTGCAGCGTCCTCTTTACATACGGTGTAGGACCTCGTGCACGCGCAGCAACACAGCGTACCCTCTCTACGTAGCCAACATAACGCTGTTTTGACCGTATTTAAACACACTACTCTTCTTATCTACCTTGAAGAACTATACACACACCCGTGGCGAACGGAAAGCTTGTATCCATGCCGCAGGATTAACTTCAACTGGAAAAGACAATACAGCATCTAAGCGCAAGACACAAGAAAACGTCTTCCACACGAATACCGATCACACGGTCGTGCTGATGGCACACCGCAGGCGACCTCTGCGCAGCCCGTAGCATGCGTGGCGGTTATTCGACGGACTTGAATTTCGGTGCAGTCGGCGAAATTCGCGGGAGTGAAAGACTCTCTCTTTCTGCGCTGTGAACTGCCGTGACATCGCTTTTTTGTGGAGGTCTGGTCGTGCGCACGCGTGCACCGGCGGAGGCACGTGAATTACAGCAGTCATTGCAACAACAGCAGCGCCCACGTAGGTGTGATTCTTCTGGCTTTACTGTCCGCCTGTGTCTACCGTTCTCTCCTGCGCCTGCGTACTCCAAATCGGCTACATGCGCCGCAGGCTTGCCTTTTAGTGCACACTGCCCTTCCGTCATCTGAAGATGAGTGCCACCACTATCGGAACCATTCCATGTGCCGCAGCCTCTGACCACGCCTGGTTGCTGCTCCTCGACCGCGTGCTGTGAGCGCTTCTGTTGCCTAATCTGCTCTTTTCGCCTTCGTGACGCCGGTGTGTTGTTGGTCTTTGCCTATTGCGCTCCTTTCTCGGCTCCTTACTGAAGAAGCAGACTGGCGCTGAACGCAGATATTTGGTGGCGTCGTCTACGTTGGGTAGTTGTGGCTGCAGTGCGCTGCTGTTGCGTTGTGATTCAGGAAAGTACTGTGGATATATGTTCCCGTCATCTGTGACAAGTACACTGGGCGGCTGTCAACGATCGTGTGTAATGCTTTATTTTCCTTCTTGGTGTCTGACTAGCTCTCTGTTCCTGACTCCTCGCAATAGGATGTGACCCTCTCAAACTGCTGTTACTTTCTGTGTACTGCGCTACTGGTGACTCTCCTGCCGCTACGTTGCTACCGGCTCTTCTACAGTGTGTAGGTTTCCCCTTTTCTCCGCCGACGGGTTCATTCGTGAAGCCGCTGTGATGCCTAAGGTGCTCCAGCTTTGTCTTCTGAAAGTGCGACCGCTCGCTTCTTGCACTCGGGTTTACTTGCGTCGTGTGCGCAGCACCGTCTTAAGTAAAGCCTGCGGCGGTTTACGTTCTATTACGTACTATTTTTTAACACCCTGAGGTCCTGTGCATTTCGCCGCTCGTCCTGCCCTTGCAGTTGTGTGGGTTCGACGACGTGCTGCCGCCTGAGTTTCGCCGGCCGCGCTCCAACACTGAGCAATCGGAAACCACTTTAGCAGCAGACACACCAGAGTCAGCGACAGACAAAACAGCTGCGCGGCTCGTTGTGACAGAGGACGTACGGAACTGCAGAGCAGAAAAAACCAGCAGTATCTCCTCTGCGGTCCCCCTCGCCTCCTCAAAGAAGCGTCCTGCAGCAGGCGAAGCTTCAGCAGAAAACAAATCTTCTGCTCTGAGTACTGCCACGCCCGCTAGTGCACCTCCAGGGATTGACAACGGAGACCTGCGGGTGTGCTACGACATCAGTAGCTGCGGCGGGTCACTGGACTCCTCATACCTCAGGAGCACCGCGTACACAGCTGACGCTGGAAAATTCCAAAACCTGCGGCAGCAACCAGCTACCGTTATAGAGGAGAAGCGGCGGCAGCAGCTGCAGCACCACCTGCAGCAACAGCCCACTGCGCACTACATGTCGGAGAGGAAGACTCACAAACTGAGGCAGCAGACTCAGGAGCGTGGTTCCGCAGCTGCGACGGTGACGCAGGTGGTGGAGCGTGATTCGGCCACTTGGCGTCCTTTAATACGGCACCAGCGGGAGCGGCGGGAATCTCACGAACTCCAACAACATCCGCTGCAGCAGTTGCATCAGCAACAGCAGCAGCCCCAGCCACCTCAGCAGTACCAACAGCGACCACACCATCATCAGCAGCCTCAGCGTGGTCTAGAGCCGACACAGCAGCAGGGCTACGAACAGCAGCATCAGCACCGTTTGCAGCAGCAGAAGTTTCCGCCACAGCAGTTTCCGCCGCAGCATGGTCGTGAGGCCCATCAAGCAAGGCTGCCAGTGTTCCCGCATGCGCCTCAAGAGCCGATGGGGCTCTCCGCGCCGTGCGGGGACAGCTCTGTCGCAGAGAATACGGCACCAGAGCAGCACGTGCAACAGCAGTCCCCCCCCATACAGACACGGCCACAGAGACAACCACAGGAGAAGCCTATAGAGGAGCAGCACTTTCGGCAACAGCACTGGCTCCAAGGCAATTTGTTGCGGCGAAACTTCGTGCTACCGCCTCACGAGGAGGACCTGCAGCAATTGCACTTCCAAGGACAACAACAGACAGCTCATCAACAGCCGGAGCAGGGACGTGTCTTCGTTGAGCACTTCCACACGAACGCGGACACGGCCGTCCCACGTGCAGTGGAAGCCACACCACCTCGAATTGAAGCTTCAGGAATCGAAACCTTACAAGCGCCTGGTAGTTACACAGAATCGCCTGTGGAATTCATTAGTGCACCAGAGGCTTCTTCTGCCGCGGCTGTCGTTGCAGGTACAACTCCTCACGCAACACGCTTCAGCTTGCCGTCTGCAGCTGACAGTACTGCCAATAACAGGTACAGCACAAGCAGGAATGACAACCATGGCAGCAGCTGCTGCAGTAACAACGTAAACGGCAATTCGTGGACGCGAAAGCGGAGCACAGTGAACTTGGGCTGCTGGACACCAGGGACGGATCATTCCAACTTTGACACTGGTTTTCCTCCGGAGCAGCACTGTTTGCTCCAGCGAGTGCCAGAGCGACATGGTGACCACGCGCTGCAGCACGATCACCAGCAGCTTACGCAGCAACTGCCCTCCTGGTATGCGGCTGCTATGGCCGGTGGGTTGATCGCCCTTGAAGGCGGTCCTACGCGTGCACCCGACAGTCCTGCTGCACCACCTGACAGAGATTCTACCGCTACCATAATTTCTGGAGCTAGTTTAGAAGTAGCTCCTGGAGCGGCAGGTGGAGTAGGCGTTGCCGGATCTGCGGCTGGGGTTGTGGCTTACCGTAGCAGGCGGGAGCTTCAGCAGCAGCTGTGTCTAGCAGCCGTAGCTCCCGTTGAAATCGCGTCTGCTGCTGGGCACCCGCCCAGAACCTCTACACAGTCGTGGGCAGAGCTTGGCACACGCACTGCTCTCACGTGCGGCTCTTGCAGCACGAGGTGTCGCCGTAGCTGCCTTGCAGAAGACGCACACGCAGTGGCAGCGGCATCTCAAGATACACCTGACAAAACAGCTTCCCCGAACACTGAAGGAGAAGCACCATCGGCTCGGTCAAATGAAAAAGGTGCACCGCTCCAAATGGACACATCTTTTGCAACAGCCACACCAGCAGCAACAACAAAAAAGTGCGGTTTTTCGGTCGCAGTAAGAGAGAAAGTGACTTGCCATAGAGACACAAACGTACTTGCAAGGCAGCAACGGTGGTCCTCACAAACTGGTGTACCAAATAAACGCCGTAGAGTAGAGGCGGCGAGAACTACAGCGTCGCAGCAGCGCTCTTCACTGAGAGCCCTTTCCAGCAAAAACGAGGAGCAGCACCCTGCTGGACCTCAATGTCCTCTCGACGAACGCGTTGTTGCCCAGCAACGACAGCAGCTACCTAAAGCTTCAGCTGCAACTTATCCACGCGAATGCCGTCAACGGCCAACAGCATTGCCGCAACGTTCTCAGGGCGAGCAGCTTTGTAAAGAGGTTCTTGTGCCTCATGTGCAAGACATTCGTGTCGAACAACCGCAGCAACGACTGCAGTTAGTCGCAGAGCAGCACGAGGAGCGAGTACACCAGCAGTCTGCACAGCAGCGGCAGGGTGTTCAGCAGCATCCGCGGGACGATGGTTCTCCACGTCTTCCCAGCTCTGTTTCGCAGCTGTCAGATGGTGTTGACGCAAGCAGATGTGCTTTTACGACGAGTGAACAGCTGCAGTCGCCTGAGCTGAAACGTGTCAGCGATTTAGAGGCGTATCCTCAATTGCAACATCAATACGAAACTCGCCCACAAAACTTCAATGCGGTGAGGGAGACGCAGCGGCGAGAGGCTTACGGCACTTCAACTCGTAGTTGGCAGGAAGAATTTTACTCGAACACCAGCAGCACGAGGTGCACGACCGGCCAAGTGCACAACTACAGCAGCAGCAGCGCCAGCCGTACCTGGGTGTCTGTGACAGATACGCACGTGGTGGACGAATTTTTTAATATGCATCCACAGTCTGAGATTGGTTGCTCATCGGGTAGGCTCCAGGTGCACCACGACAAGGGCGGCCGTGTAGCGAAGAACTGCAATGGCGTCAGCCGCCGAACCGATTCGTCTTCCGGCGCGGCAGATAAAACGCTCGAATGAATGTTAGCAGGCGATTGGCCCAAGGTTTTCAAGCAGGCGTACAGCTGTGCTGCTGCAATCTGTTCTGCGAAAGACACTAGTCATTCTGCATCCTGCAGCGGCTTCCTGCGATGAGAATTATTCCGTGACTCACCAGTCTCATCTGATTTGCAGTACCCAGTGCGGAGCGGACATGCAGATCAGCGAGGACTCCATCCATGTCAATTTCCGAACAAGGCACTTTTTGCAGAAGTAGAAGTTGACGCTGCAGAGGCGTGGTGTTCCACGAGGGGCTTCTACAGCATACAGAATCGTTTATCGCAGCACTTGAGCTGCTCTCGTAAGCAGGTGTTGCGTGTCAGCCCGAGGCCGCATCGAACAAAACTTGACGTAAGAGTAAGAATGTGACCCATGGTTGCCCGGATAAACGCCCATACACAATCTGGTTCGATTCGACGTAGCAGAAGCGTGATGTAGATTTACTGATAGACAAGTTTAGCGTCCTTGTGGCTATTTTTGTCGTAGATAAACTGTTTTTCAATTATTCATACTCCCCGACTTTGCTGGTGATTCAGTTTTCCATGTGGTCCACCACTATTTTGACAAGATTTGATCTTTATTTTTGGCAACTGTGCACCCTACTGTAAGTGGATCTTTTTTTCAAAGGAAGCGTTATGATGTACCGCTATTGTCAGCAACGCACCGCATGCTTGGAGAGGGTATCAACTTGTATGCTGCGGGATACCCTTCTGCATTTGGCCCGTCACAGGTGTCAGTCTAGTGGTCAGTCGCCCACCTTTCGCTTACTTGCTGAAACTTGCAAGTAAAGAGAGGAAAAATACGCACAGTGAAGAAAGCGACTTTCTTCACGATGCACATTGCTTGTCTATTTATGCCTGTAAGACCACTATTGATTTATGGACTGTAACAACACGTTGCATTGTACAGTGAGTGTACCTTACTGAAACAAGAAATTAATTGAGCTCAACTTGGAGGAATAGACTCGAAGATGGGCCTGCTTCATTCCTACCTTGTCTGCCCTCGACTGCGTTAAATGCGCGTGACGTATGTGTAGATCACAGTGCCTACGTTACGTCGAACTTCATTGTAATACCTGATCGTAATTGTTCGCTTGTGAACGGAATGGGCTTTCCGCACCGACGCCGACTGGTAAACAACAGCGGCAAACTTTTTTTCAGAACCACCCAGTGGCTAATTTGTCTTCGTGTGTACGCCCGTACGAATGTCGCATGCTCGTGTACGCACTCACTGTCATACGCCCAGACGTGCGTGCTTTACTGCGCATATATGCGAGTGCACAAATGCGTGATCAAAGTACTTTTTTTGTGTCCCTATGTTTACGAATGCTCCACATGCTCAAATCTTTGCACAGCTTTTCACAACCTGGCGACTGCTTTGTAAGCAGCATGATGCGTGGAACAAATTTAATCGCAGCGAGGGAATTTTTAGTAAAGGTTGTGATGCACAGTAATGAGCTTCATCAGTGAAATGCGGCAGCACCCCTTTGGAGAGAGAATACATGTTTTTCTTTGAGACTGTTAGTGGGATGAGAGGGCCCCAGCCTAAGCAGCGGAATCTGGCGCCACCGATACCACGCTGCCTGCTTTCGTTTTGCACTTCGTGAGTGTGTGCGAGTGATTTTGTAACTTGCGGCTTCATTGGGCACTGTGTTGCTTTCTAGGTGTTGAAAACTTCAAAAAATATCCGCACGGCTTCAACTTGCGACCGTTGTGGCTACTACGTGCTTCCTCTGTTGACGACTGAAGCAGAAAGTGGTTTTTTATTGCCGCCGCCTTGTGCTGTCCGTCAGCTCCGTCGCATGCAGCTGAAGAGAAGTTGCCCCGTGCTTGCCGCTCGCTGTACACATATCTATTTTCGTTGCCTTTTTACTCTGTATATCCGTACAAAAGCAGCGGCTTCCCTGATACGTCTCACGTGAACGTGTATTACGTGTGATTAAAAGAATGCGTCGATACGCGTGTGCTACCATTGTCACCACAGCGAGCTGAAAATACGCCCACCGTTCCACGTGGGTGCTCTGCAAGCGTCGCGGTCGCACATCGGCGTCACGCGATCGTGTTTCTTCAGACGATGTGGTATATCATACCATTCCTGCATGACAAAGGATTTTCATGTGTACTTGAGTGGCACACGCTTGTCACTTTTCCTTCCGGTTCACCACGTAAACCGACAAAGCCTGCTGTAATTCCTTGGGAATGCACTCGACGCTCTCCTTTTCCCCGTCTAGTACACGCCTAGGGTAAGAAATCATTACGCCATGTGAACCGCCGGAGGTCTACCTAAGCGCCCGTATTCGCAGCTGACACGCGCGCCAGTACTACGTTTCCAGGACTCCTGTACTGTATGTTGATACGCGCCTGGGCGCGTCTGCCGCTGAGCGCCCACGCCTACACGTTTCGATGAATATATTGCGCGAATATCGTGATCACCCCGAAATCAGAAGGTGCTAATGCCGACTGAGTGTGGCGCAAACCATCACATGCCCGGCGCTACATGTGTCTATATAGTGGGTGTGTGTATGTGTGTGTGTGTGTGTGTGTGTGTATCCCAGCCAGTGGGAAGTGCCCACCGCAGGCTGGGTGTACCGCATGCACGCTTCAGTATACGGGAGCGGGCGGCAGGTAGTACATCGGGTTGACTGCGCTTTCATGGACGTGGTTGTTCGGATCTCAACAGATGTCTATTCCGTTTGTAGTCAGAAATGGAACTGTGGCACACTGCAGCAGTGCAGTCGCAGTAGGAATCCTCTACCATCTGGACGCGCCAGGCGCTAAGCCGTTGCATCTCCAAACAGGAGCAGACGAAAGATGTGTAACGTGTACATAGTGCAACGCCGGCATTGTAAGATACAGGGCGTATCGAGTAAGCAGCTGTTACCGAATCAACAAGCAACAAACGAAAGATGTATAGTGTGTATGTAGTGCAACAACGTGCCAACTGAGCACCTGCTTACGGATGTCACTGGTGAGTTGGATCGCGTAAACCTAGCTGCGTAAGATGCGGATCTCTTGATCAGCCCGCCACTCCGGGGGTGAGCGGTGTTCTCCAACAAGCACCGTGAGACATGAGCGTGCCAGAACACACCTCAGAAACGCACAACAGGCTCTTTGAAACACAAGTGTCCTTACAGAAGCCATTTTGGTACTGTTATCCACCAGTTCTACATCCATGCTTCGTTCCATTATCACAGTTATTAATGGACTGACACCGGCAGTGTTGGGATGCCTGGTCTATTATAGTACGTGTATAATTTCCAAGCTGGATAACACTTCCGCAGATGCTTCGCTTCTTCAACCGTACAAGGCGACCCGGCCGTCGGACAGTTCTCACGCAGCCGAACGCGAGAGACGAAAGGAGAAACATTTTTCGTCAGTTACTTCGTACACCCATACAGAGGTTGCATCCCACCAAAGCTTTACTCCTGTTTCCGCACTGGAAGTTCTGCGCCAAGTGCTAGTGTGGGCATATTGTAGACGCAGATTTGAAAAGGACTGCCACGTGGTCTAAGGGATACGAGAAAATGTATGTCTGTACTTCCGTGTGTGAATACTCAGCTTTGGGTCGCCAAACTGTAGCTCCCTAGGTGGTGAAGTCGGAGGATCCCTGTTTGCATTTGTTTGTGGAACATGCACGCTGTGCAGAAACCAGGTATACATTTATTTAAATCTCCGTAGGGCATGTGTTTCGTACCTCTTCAGTGACATGTACATGGATGTGGCAACGTGTCCGCCCTGCTGTCCTGGGGATCTTGCACAACACCGTAGTGTGGATGTCATGTGAGTACGCAGACATACGGATACGTGTATGCACACATATGCTTACGCTTGGGCACGGAGCTCTTTGTTTTCATATCAGTTTCATGCTCGTATAAATGATTATACAGTGCTTCTACGGTGGCCTAGGGTAAAGCGTCTGGATGCACATATCTGCATTGCAAAAGTAGTTTGTTCTGGGGGCTCCGCACACTCGCACACGCAGGCACTTCACGTGAGAATAGAGATAGTCGTGAGCTTGTCAACTGTGCTGCCTGACTTACCTTTATAAAAGAGAGTACTGTACCCTCTAAAGAATCCACACGCGCTGCTTTCCACATATGGACACTGTGAGTTCAGGGAAGATGTACAACGAACACTCAATAGCAGGGAGTGAAAAACACTACCTGCACGATGTTTCGGTTTATATAGAGGAGAGTGAACAGGAGATGTGTCTCGTGTTGACCCCACTGAAGGCAAGTCTTCTTCATTTGACGATGCAGGCGATGTTTTGACGACACCAGGTATATGTAACACAGGCCGAACGCGAGCGGACGCGGCTCTGATCATCAGCAGTATGGACCTGATTGAAGTAGTATCACATTTGCAACATAACGCCAGTACGTAATAGCAGTGGCGGAGCCTGCATCAGCTGCAGCAGTAGAGCGACTATCGTCAGCCGTCGCGGTATTGCCAGCAGCACCATGCGAAGTGGGAGACCAGGTGCGTTAGGCGGGAGCAGCACCGCTCTCCCAAACTCAGATTTACATCCACGTATGCAGTCGCGCCTTCACAATATCTGCCACGCTCATATATATATTGATATAAGCGGAGTTTTTCAAACGCGTACAACGACCACCCCCATTAAGTGCATACGTATATACACATACGTGGAAGTGGCACTGCAGTGCAAACTGACACACAGGCATACAAAGAATGTACGACTGTGGCCATAATTGTAAGCAAACATATATGCAAGGTGGTGCACACTGGTGGGGAAGCTTATGTGTATGCACAGAGCCGGTGTGTACAAAACAAAATAAGGTATGTTTGTTTATAAATATCTATCAATGTGAAGATAGGTTGTATATGGATGGTGAAAATATGAGTGTGCCGAATACATCCGTATACAGCGGAGAAATCACGTAATACGTGGTTACAGCAACTCGGCCGTCGCAGCTAACTCAAAGGCAGCTTACACACACGGAAAGAGAGTGCGCTGTGTGAGTACCACCAGGCCACGACATTAACAAGAGCCCCAGTGCCCCTGCACGCGGGCAGCCCCCCCCCTCGTACACTCGTCGGCACAACCTAGGAACCAGCAGGGGAGCAGAATATGTAGCCTTCGTCGGCAGGAGAGAGGAAAACCACAGCGGTAGACCAACAAAACAGCGGTTGCCAGGACTTTTACGTAGAGCAATAGCGACATCATTGGCTACCACAGTGGCATCAGACACAGCAGCAGGAGGGGAAGAAACAACAGCAGTCGCACAGCCGCCAGCAGCAAACCAAGCGGGTCACCAGGGTAGACGGATTGACAGAGCAAGGGTTACAGTTGCACCCTGTGTAATTGCCGTAGCCGGATTGTCCCCCCTGTTAGCGCTCCACGCCGCTCTCCAGCCTTCGTCTCCTATACTTACGTCGTTTTCTCCCACTGGCGACGCTGCTTTCCTCCTGCTGCGTTCCGTGCGCTGCTCGTTGTCCCGCGACTCCGCTGCTGTTGCTGCGCTGCTGCAGCTACGCCTGTGCTGCTGCCCGTGTTGCTCCTACCGTCGGGAACGACGCTGCTGTTTGTGCCATTGCTGCCCGGCGTGCTGGTGCAACTGTTGCATTCCTGAAGGTATGCACTGCTTCTTTTCGTGCAGTTCACTTTTTCCTCCTCAGCAGTTGTCTGGTTTCGTCTGTCTTGTTTTTTCTGGCCCATCTTGTCTTGTGCGAGCTACTGCAGCTACTTTTGTTATGCTGCCGGTGCCGCTGCTTCGCTAACGCTGCTGCTGGCATTGCTATACGGATTTGTCCTCCCATCAACGCTTCGTCTCGCAGTAGCAGCCGCTGCAGTTACGCCTTGGGGGATCTATACGAAGCGGAGCTATGGCCAGTGGTCTCCTCTCCTCAATCGCGGCTGCGTCTGCAGGAGTGGCAGAACGGTTGTTTGCTCTGCCGCATGCACTAAGCTCCCGTCACTCGTTGGGAAGGTTATCACGCAAGTCTGACGTTCCTGTGCTGTCGTCACTCACACCCCAAAGGCACAAGAAGAGATGTCGTGTGCCGTCATCATGCAGTGTCTCCCGCTGTTCCTGGGTGTACGTACACTCCGCCCGCGACACAGGCGATATCAGCGGCCGCGAGCAGCGCTGCACCGCAAGGAGGAGGAGCACGAGCAGCAAACGCGCCTGTTGTGGCGAGGAGGTGTGTCCTCTTTTGTGTGACTTCATGCAAAAGAAATGCTGCAGCTGCATCTGCGGAACGGAGTGCGGCTGCAACACTGGCTGCAGGGCAACTGCTGTTGCCGGTTGTACTCGCGGTGTCGGTCCAGGTGAAGCTGGCCTGTCCACCGGCACCGCTTCTCTCTGCCTCCGTCTCTTCTCTCCTTCCTCATCTGCCATTGTTGCTGGCGGCAAAAACGCTGTTGCATGCGCTTCGCGGCCTCAACAGCAACAAAGACGTCAATGTTTCAGCGGCGTCCCTGCTGGGAGGAAACAGCGGCATGCCGCGACGCTGCCGACTCCGCCTCCAATTTTTGGCTGCACCAGCCGGGGCAGCACCTACGAGGCAGTGGCAGAAACCGTAGGAGAGGACGCAGAAGCAGCAGGAGCAGCTACAGCGGCTCGTACCTCCCAGAATGTGCTGCGAGTAATCTCGATGAATTTTTACGAAACCTGCGTGTACGAGAAAAGCCACACACAGCCGCTGATTTGCTGCTTCGTCACTCGTGGCTCCTTGCAGTCCAAGCTACTGTTGCAGCCCTTCAAGGAACTGGCAGTAGTCACGACAGCTGCAGCGCGAAGTGAAAGCCGCAGCAGTACCGATGCCGCAACACATCCGCTTTTCCTGCTTATTGACTGTGACGAAGTCCCGCGTGCGGCGTACCACGCCAGAGTAGGTCAAGGCAAAAGCTGGGAAGTGCGCCCTCCACGATGCTGTTGCCGCGAATTTTGGAAGTAACTGCTACCGGTGGAAAGTTGCCGTGGTTGTGAGCAGCAGCTGCTGCTGTCGCCGCTGCCTTTTACTGCTAAACGGCAGCCGTCGCTGTCGGCACCGGCTGCTGCTCTGTTTACCCTAGCGGATTTCTAGAACTGCTGGTGGTTGCTGCGGTGAGGCGTGCTGCTGCCAGGAGCTGCTGTTGCACCTGCACAGCTCGTCCTTCTTTGCTGCAGATAGCTGTATACGTGACTCGTGTTAGCAGCTGCTGGCGGAATTCCTTTCTTCTGTTGCATGTTCTCACTTCGGCGCTGCTTTTGCTGCTCCTTTGTCGACCCTCCTAATGCTGCAGGGCGTCTCGCACACGTGCTACTGCTTCCGCTTCCACAAGCGTCCTACAGCTACTATTGCTTCTCTCTGTACTCTTCCGGTGATGTGCTAGCGTCGCTGTTACCTGCATCCTCCGGCGTTTGCTCGAATACTGTCGTGCTACCCGTAGAAGTACCAGCGAAAGGCGCGCGCGGTGCGGGATTCGGCTCCTCGACGTCCTCCTTGTTCTTGCGATTAACTCAATCGCATGGCAGCACGCTGGTATTGCCGCTGTGCTGCGCCTGCACACTGTTGCTGCTGCGTATGGGTCCGCACGCGTTGCAAAACAGGAGGGAGAAACTGCTACTGCTGGCCCTTCCGCTCATCCAGTATGCAGCACCGCTACTGCGGCTACCACTACTCTCGCTGCTCTGTTGGTCTGCTGCTGCTATCGTTGCTGCTGGATTTTCGTTCGCGCTGTAGTGTCGCCTTCTCTCCGAGCTGTGTAAGGCTCGCAGGAGGAACTGGGCTCGTACTCCTGCGATCGCTAACGGGAGTTACCTTTTTCCAGGTGTGATCCTTCAGCTTTCTGTCGTCGTCTTCTTTTATCTGCTTTCTCAACCGTTACTCTTTTCCTTTACCGTTTTCCGTCCTTGGTTTCCTCCCTAGGCGTTAGGCACCATGTGAACAGCTGTCGACTGTCTGCGGCGTACGTACACCAGGTGGAGCACGTCCCCAGCATCGTGGTGATGAAGAAGGACGACGGCTTCAGAGAGATCGTCTGCGACCCTGCAGCTGCAAAAACGGTAAGCGTCGTCAAGAAGGAGACGCAGGGAGAGCGAACAACGGAAATAGCTCTTGAGGACTCCGGCGGAAGAACACGAAGAGAGGAGAAGAATTAGAGAGCGAAGACCAGCATCATCTTCATAACTCGTTCCTCCACCTCCTCGTTGACGTCGTGTTCGCTGTTGCTGTCGCCTTCCGTCTTGCTGTCGTCTTGTGTCTTTCCCCGTTTTTCCTGTTCTTCTCGTCTCCGTCGTTTCTGCGTGCCCGACTTCGTACACGAGTGTGGCAAAAGCACATAGGCAGTGTCGTTCGTCTGCCCGCGTGCCGTCCTCCGCAACTAGCTGCACACACGAACACATCCGGATATATATGCCCCGGCACCCGTGTATGTTTTGTAAACAGATGTGTCGGTGCACGTACATATTTGTAAAAAGCGTGCGGTTGTACACCTGGAGTGTGTGCATTTATCCATGTACATAAATATACACCTGTGTGTAAATATACCTCTACACATGTGCGTGTACACGTGTAGACGTATGTACACATGTGTGTAAGTTTGTATGTATCCGTAGTAGGTGTATGGAGACGGGCGGACGCTGCATGCCGTCCCCTGCCCACGCACTCGGATGAGCGCTCGCGGCACGTACAACGCGGTAAAGGTACACCGTTCTGTTTCTTCCTCTGCGTGCATGATAAGATATGGACAGTACACGTCTGCAAGTAGGCAGGTATGCACCCATGCGTATCTCAAGGGAGATCGGAAGTAGAGAAATGGAAACGTGGAAGAGAGGAGTATAATGCATGAGGTAAGTGCAACTGCGTAGGACGGATCTCGCGCGTAGAGATACGCAAATGTTTTCTCCTTCCCTCTTGCTGGACGTGTGCGCCAAAAGGGGCACCTGAGACGTACACAAACATAAACACATGTCTATGTGTATGTGCGGGTGTGTATACGTGTGTATTAGTGTGGCGGAAGCGTGTGCGCATGTGCCTCTCTCTGTCTCTCATATTATATGTATGCACGTTTTCGAAAGCGGTACGTGTATATATCCGTATGTACACGTCTACTAATGTGGACGTAGCTGGACGCGTCTTCGCTGTCTGTGTATATGTGCGTCTGCTGGATTTTTACGGTAGGACCGGCTGTAGGAACCCTTTCAGCAGTGGCTGCCGGAAGTGTTGGTTGAAGAATACTGCGGCGGACTGTAGACCGCGGAAACGACTGAGGAGGTGCTACTACGCATGCGCAGCTTGCAAATGCCACTGCACGTCCACACCGTATAAATACGTGCGTAGTTCATGCCTCTGCACGTGCACACAAGTCTAAGCGTACAGTGAGGGGCACGGAAGGTTCCCCAGTGGTGCAGTGCTTACGCTGCTGTTTCCCTTGTGGGCGACAGGGAAACGTTCAGCAACTCGTCTGCTGATAAAGCTGTCTACATGGTAAACGTGTGTACGTGTATGCGTGTGTGCAAGCATGGGCATGAACAGGTCCGTGAATCTCAAAAGTGTATCAACGGGCCTGGGACGCTGACTTATCGCGGGCTCCTTTTGTTGCTGTTGTTCTCTGTAGGCGGCAGAGATGATTCAGGAGACGAAGAGGGCACTCGAGCGGCTACAACAACAGGAGCAGCAGCTACCAGCAGCTGTGCAGCCAGGACCGAGCCGTTACACAAAGAATATAGGCATCGACAACCTTAACGTTTACCGAGTGGGATGGGTAGCCCCGTAGTTGTTGCTGCGGGATCTTTTTTTGTGCTTCTTGAGCTCTCCCGCTTCGGCGCTGCAGGTCTTCCTTTTGTATTGCTGCTACGGTGGTCTTGACCCGCAGCTACTGCAGGCGTGACTTGTCTGCCGCCGCGCGGCGTCCTGCAGCTACACTGGCTGCTGGTGTCATGTTGCAGCGAACTGCAGTGCGCGCACTGTCGTATACGTATTCGTATATATATGTATATATATGTGTATGGGTACGTTCACGTGTGTGTATGTATATACAGAATGATACACATATAGGTAGTGAGGTACCGGGGGGATCTTACGCCAGCATTGTGGCTTGATATTGTGTGAGTAGCCAACGGTTATTGCGTACCGTTTCTGTTGACGCTGTGGTTGCTTCTGTTGGCACAAGCCGCACTGAGTTACTGCTGTTCGTGTGCCGCGCGGGTGAGATCCTGCTGCGGCTTCCGATGCTCCTGGTCTGACTCGTGCGACCAGTATCCGTCCAGTCGCTAGAACATGATGCCGAGAGACAAATACAACATTCCATGTTCTTCGACGCGAACCCGCGCATCCCTGTGCTTGCCAGCGACCTCTGCTAGTGTGGTATGTCGCGACGTCGCTAGGTGGATTGTGTTGCTCGTATGTGTGGCTGCAAACGGGGCGGCGGTCGGCACTGCGGTGGCTGTGACTGTCGCTGCTGTTGCCCTTGTTCCAGCGATTGACGCCGGAGTCGTTGGTCTGGTTGTTACTGCCGCGGATGCTGCTGCGTAGGTGGCTGTTGCCGCCGGTGGCGCTTGGGCTTGCCAAGCCGTGGATGGCAGCAGCACTGTTTAGAATGATTTGTTCTAGGGCCAGATCGTTGACAACGAGCATTGTTTAGAATGACTTGTTTTTGCGGTCAAGCTACTTCGCGTTAATAGGTACCAGCAGCAGCAGCAGCATCAAGGAGTTACCACGCGTCCACGACACGACACCCGTGCGTTCTGCAAAGAAAGGTCCTACTGTCGGACTGAAGATGCTAGCCTGTCCCGTGCTTCTGCCTCCTTTACAGGGAATACGGTTCTTACTGTGTGTGTACACGCAACCCTGCTGCTGTTGGTACGTATCTGGGCACTGGCGAGACAGCTGTGGTTATGAAGGCTTGGCTACCGGTGCTGGCGTTGCTTCTATGTATGCGTCGACGCTACTGCAGACGAGCGTCTGCTGCATGCGTGGCTGCCGCTGTCCGTATGCTGCTCATGCATTTACTGGACGTAAGGCAGATGCCGCTGCTGCTATTGCTGCAGGCGAGGCTTACGCTGCAGCTACTATAATCAAATGCGAAGGCATAGTAGGTGACAATGCCGGGCGCCACCCATAAGGCTTACCAGACGCCCAGGGCTTACCAAGGTCGATCGTTCCTCCACCGCCCTTCTTGCCGCTGCAACCACTGCGTGAACTGCCGAAGTATCTCCTTTGACGTGTTGCTGCAACAGCAGCATCACAGGACTCTCCGTCAACAGTCTGCTAATGCTGCGCCAGCAGGGATGTAGTTGAGCAGCCTGCTGCTACTCACACGGCAAAAGTGTCGATCTGAGTGGGCCCTACGTCTTCGGTGCTACTGCAGCAGCAGTGTTCTAGCGAATTGTACTCTTCCCTGATGCTTTGTGTCTGCTGCAGCAGCAGCGGTGTAGTGAACTGAACGCAGAATCTGCTTGTGGGATCTGCAGCAGCGTAATCATCCGCCAAAACGTCGTAGTGCTCGTGTTGCTGTTCCCACTGCAACAGCGAGTGTGTCGATCGGATCGAGTATAGTTTTGCTGTGGGAGTATCTGCATACATATTGTAGAAATGCAGTTCTTTCACTTTTCCAAAGGGTAGCTGCGGATCATATGTGACCACTGTCTCGGTCTCGTTCAAAGCTACTGCTTTCGTTCTTGTGATCCGCACTCACTACAACTGCCTGTGTGCAGCTCCAGCGCCTGCTTAGAGGCTGTATGCACTGCGTGCCGTGCCCACTTGATGCTGTAATTACACTCGTGTCTCACGCTGTGACAGCCTTGCCTGACCTGGTGCGCCTAGCTCCTGAACTGCCGCCCTCTCTGCTCGGCTCGGGCCGCTGCAGCCGAGCAGTCCTGCCATCTGTTCCTGTTTGAAAAGAGTAAATTTGTTCGGTTGATGTGCCCCTGCTGCTGACTCTGCCGTAAGTGCAGCTGCTGTTGCTACCCATGGCACTGATAGCGTTCCCCAACACCTCTGACAGCCGACTCCGAAGTAAGAACAGAAAGCGGAGAAACACGAACTGCACAGAATTGAAGATAGCTTTTGTCTCTATAGGGGTAAATTGTTCCCCTCGAGAAAAGAGATAGCTTAAATGTTTCCCTTCAACGAAGCAATTACGTAGTGTAGACAGCTGACGATGTAAGGGATCTGCGCAGAATTGCGTACTTGTACCTCTAGAGCACAGCATGGAAAGACTGCAAAGTTGTTCTTGCAGGTCCAGCACCATCGGCCAGAACAAGGTACTTTCTTCTCCCATAACAAAACATCCGTCTTCTTCGGCAAACTATTCGCAACTGATGGGACGACATCCTCCGAAAGAGCATCCTTGTCTTTCTTTTCAGGCGCGTTAATATGTGATCTATTCAACCTTGCAGAGCCGACGGACGAGCGACCTCTTATGGAAGGTGGTCCACAACTCTCATCCACCGGCTATTCTACGTGTTCACTGACCCCGCAGCCTACGTGTTTATCTGCCTTCCGATACTGCGAGGTGTCTGCGCTGCCGCTGACGCGGCTGCTGCCGGCATTCCAACTGTTTCTTCCGAAACGCGCACATACAGCAGCGAGCGGGGAGGCATAATGGTAGGACTGGAGACATACAGTATATGTGTGCATGCCTGTGGTATCTGAGATCTAGTGTTGCATACCCATTCGCCTTTCCTATTTGTGGATGCTCGTTGAAAGGTTTCCAATTAGCGTTCCAGCCTATTCACTACAACGCAGAAAACGGTGTTTTCCTGCCTATTTGTCTGTATCCGTGTATATGTTTGCCTGCATGTATATAGAGGTACGTGTGTGTGTGCGCCTTCTGCGGACCCTCGTTACTCCTTAAGCACAGGACCGTAGAATAAGGCCCATTGGCGGGTTGCGGCTTTCTGGCTTGCTTGCGAGCATCTACAGTTGAGAACTGCAGAGACAATGTATACACTTGTGTTATCTTGATGACTTAGCAGGAAGCCTTTCTAGATACGTGTCTTATTTTTGTGCTAATATAAATACTTAACTAGGAACACGTTCACAGACAGAATCACCTTGGTGGCGTACACATCTCAAATATTTGTGTACACTTTCCTATAATCTGCTCTGTCTACGTTACCATATATTAAGACACGCATACAGATATGCGAATGTGCTTGTGTACATGTATGTGTTTAGATTTCTCGATGTTCTCTTCGTGTAGTAATATGATGCAGAAAGAGCCGCCTACGACCAGTGGATTTATGCGTGCAGTATGTGTGGACCAGAAAGCAGTTTACGCCGTCGTTTCAAAGGCCCCTACTGGGAAAACCGATGCATAAAAGCCATACATCTCCGTGTAAGCGTAAGTGCGACTTCCTAAGAAGCAGACATTTCCATACACAACTTCGTGTCGACCTTCGTTGCTGTACGTTTACAGACGCACTTCCTCCAATATTCGCGTCTAGCAGGTGTACTTTTCCTGGAAATCAGCAACCATCCTTGGTGCGTGCCCCACGATCTACGCACTGTAAAATTTACTACTTCCGTCGCGTTCGTTTACATTCCTACATATCCGGTTGTACGATTTGGTGCACGTGGAATGTTGCAGCAGTAAGTTCTGCCTCATATTCGAAGAGTAGTACAAGTGACGCGTGAGTTCGAGCAATACTCGGTTTTAGAGACTGCATTACAGAGCACATATATCTATAGGGGGATACCGTGAAGAGACCATAGGCACAGGTGCGTACCAAGTGGAGTGAAGCTGCTATAACATACCTCAAAACGCATTTTTGAAAGCTGTGCGGAAGAAACTCGCAGCAGATTATCTCAGATTGTACGTATAACGGCTGTGTTGAGGAACGCCGGTAAAGAATACACTTCAGAGTGGTGTCCACCGTCAACTGCGAGGGGCCCTATGAGAGACAGAATCTACGGATGTACACAGAGAGAGGCTTCTACTAGAGGTGTTTCCCAAATTTTTGCGGCATGAGAAGATTACTGGAGGCATATAGATCAGCTGCCTCTATACCGGAGCGGACACACCCTCAAGGGCATGACTGAGAGGTTTCAGTGATTTGTTGGCGAAGACACTCATATATAGGGGGAAAGTGCGCGGAAAACTGTGGAAAATGTAACTCAGGGCTGGAGAAAAGGGCTGATGGACGTGACCGTCTGGAGTTATTTAGCATGTCTTAGCGTCACCGCAACTCTTTTCATACCAGTTGCAAAAAATCTGCATTTGAGGGACATGGTTCAAAAAGTACTTGTGTATATACACCGGGCGTGGCCGGAGACTTTGATCTGTGGCACACAAGGGCCACGGGATAGACACGCACAATCTGCTGGACATACACATAAAGACTTAAACAGATATAGAGATATGAATGCGGTCGAATGCACACACGCGCTTATGCAGGCATGTAAATAGTACACATACGCACACGTACATAAAGACATACGCAAGAGTTAAATTCAGACCTACGTGCATACAGCTATGTGGATATATATATATATACATATATATATATATATTTGCCGCATACGCGTACACAAATATGTATGTATATATATACACGTATATATATAAAATGTGTACATGTATATATGTATTTGTACACGCATATTCGGGTAGATATATAAGTTGGGAGATACACGCGTATCTGCGTCCGCGACTACAGAAGCACCCGGCAACAATCAGTGCACAAAAAACCGTCCTTCCCTACTTCCCCGTGAATCTCACAGCGCCTACTGTAGCTGTCCGGGGTCTGTACCCTCCAGACACCTTTACAAATACGTTCATATATTCATGTCTATATATATATATATGTGCCCACACATGTTTACGAGGACCCATCTTGCGTAGATGTGCTTATTTGCGTACACAAAGAAGGCAGAATAGATACTCAGATATACGCAGCAGTACGCGTGGGCGCACGTCTCCGAATGCACGCACCGTAAATGTATCCACATTTTACGTACGCAGACAGACCGGCACGGATCTGAAAAATTCCTACGTCAGTATATGCGCATTTCCGCAAGCACCGCGGCAAGGCCACAACACAATTCTCACTAAAAGCAGCACCCACTCATATGTCCTATACGCCGCACTGCACGACAACATATAGCCGCAGAGCAAAATCCATCGGAAGCGGGAAGGCGTCCCTTTCTACACGTAACTGTATCCACATGTATGTACGTATATACTCCTACGTTGCGTAAGTACACACGTGAGTATAGACGCGGGTATTTGTGTAGATCTCTACAGGAGCATGTGCGTTGTCAAAACAAATTCGAACGCGCGCAGCTCGACGACGCCTTCTTCAACATGTACACGCGATTCTCTACAGAACTTTATACATCCACACACATATAATATACACAAGCGTGTTACGCGTAGGTCTATCCATATACGTACGTGTATCGACATGGACATGCAGTTGAAAGTTATGCCCTGGCGTCTCCAAATGAATGTAGCAAAAATTCCCACCAGCAGCTGCTGCTGCAACAGCATGCGGAACTAAACTTGTACCGGTGCCAGGGGCACGTGCAGCAGCCCCGGCGTCGTGAAACGCTGCTTCAAGAAAACAGCAGCAGCTGTCTAGCATTCATAGGGCGCACTACAGACAGCAGCAGCACCTGCGCTACCACACGCGCCACAGAGGATAGCAAAGGCGGTGTTTTAACTCCACGCGGCAGCAGCTTCTACGGCCTGCGGGTGCGCCCCTGCACTTGGGAGCAGCAGCATTACTCACAACACCAGAAATAGCAGCATTTCCATACTCAAACTCCGTAACACTAGAACTCACACTAGCGCCAGCAGCCGCAGCGGCGGCTTGGGAGAAGCGGCCTAGCGGCACGAGCAGCTCTGATAGTCGCGGCAGCTGTCTCGTTAAGCATATACACGCTGAGCAACTGAGGCCGCAGGAATGGGTGCGCAGCAGCTGTCACATGCTGGACGCGCACTTTCACGGGCAGCACTGCACCAGTGACAGCTGGGGAGCGACAGGAGCAGCTACATCAACTCAACGACAGCAGCAGCCGCAGGACTGCACCCGCAGGAACATTCTTCTGAGACGAATGCCGCAGTCGTAGGCTGCAGCAGTAGCTGGATGCCACCAGTGCCGGCACTTCTTTACTGTAGCAGCAGCAGTGCTACACCAGGAATGGCTCTGCACCGTCTCTAGTTCAGCAGTGTCGCAGAAGCGATGCTGCAATGGTAGAAGCGTTATAGGGAGCTGGTGTCTCGCGTCTCCAAAAAGGCTGCGTAAGAAAGATCAACGTTCACGCTGTCGGTGTGCAACAGCACGAAGTCTCTCGTACTTTTACCAAATCGAAGTGTATCCTGCTCACTGCAGCGTGCGCACAGAGAGAAATCGCAGCAGCAACAGCAGCGGCAGGAGCGACGCGGCCACCAGCGACAGCAGCAGCACCCCACACAGCAGTTGTTAATTTTCACCGGCAGCAGCTGAGAAGCACATCCTCTGTTCTCGTCCTGCGGAAGCGGGTCCTCCCATTACTGCTGTTGCTGCATCCGTCCGAGTGTATGCCGCTATTGCTGCCGCCGCCGATGCTGCGCTGTTGCTACTGCCGCTGCTGTAGCATCTTCTAGAGTCGTGAGACAGCTGTATGAACGTCGCTACAAAAACTGAGAGACACGCAGCAGCAGCAGCAGTGGTGCCAACAACTGCAGCAGCGATCGCAGCGGCGCGCAGCTCCAGTATCAAAGCAGAAGGAGGCAGTCTCTACAGAATCGGCATCAGCAAGAGGGGCGTCAGCAGCAAGTGCAGCACGTCCAATTCGGCAGCAGCAGCAGCAGCGACGCGACACACGGCAGCAGTGACACGACCCTCAGCACCAGGACTCCGGACAGTAGCAACAGAAGAAGGGGTCAAAGCAGCAACAACAGAGAAACTTACTAGAGCTGGTAATAACGGCCTGTCTCGATTTTCTTTCCGTTCAAGAACGTGCCGTTTGTACTCTCCAAGTCGATGATGTATGGACTGCAACAAGACAACACGTGCAACACTGTCGCCCAACTCTTCATCTATCTACACACATGTGTGTGCACGTGTGTATAGGGATACTTACGTGTTCATCCCTTCTGACGGGCTATACACATGTCCATATACATATATAATGTATACACATACACTAATGCGTGTGAAGATACTTGCACAAGACATTGCTCGTCCAACACGCGACCCAGGTGGCCGAACAAGGACCAACAAAACCTGCACGCACAGACGCGAAAACGAGCACATATAGTCCACAAACATGCAATCTAAGAGCGTACAGGCGGAAGCCGGTATGCAACGGGTACTCTCCATGCGGTGGCATACAACATGGGATACTGTAGCCGCTGTGTCATTTAGGCATCCATCAAGCTGACTGTCTTCGCGTACGCATACGCACGTTGCTGCGCGTCTAATCATATACAGACAGACTAAAGACAACAGACGGCCACAGAGGTCTGAGTACTCAGACGTGTCGCTTCTCCTCTGCAGAGCTCTACCAGCACATTTCTTCCAGGAAAACTCGTGCTTCAGCAGTACCGTCAAACACTCGTGACCCATACAGCAGCAGCAGCGCCGTGTGACCCGGAAGACTGCGGCAGCAGCACGCAGCGGTGGTCGCGAGCCCCCAGGAAGGACAAAAACAGAAAAATAACGTCCCACTGTGGGAAAAGCGGCAGCGGCAGCGGCACAGACGACTACGAGCAGCAGCAGCTTACTGAATGTCCCCTAGCTTGGCCCGAAACTGCAGCACTGCATGCTGCTTGGATATGGTAGGGTGCAGCAGCAGAACGTCCGCCACGCGGCTGTCTTTCCCAAAAAGAAACGACGACCGCCGATGCAGATGCAACGTCTCTGCGACACGCAGCGCAGTCCACCGCACCAGCTCAAGCCTACATGTGCCTGTCTCACACGCCAACTTACACACGCTGATTGAATTTTCGCTTGCACCGATCACAGCCATGCACGGGTGTGTCTTGCAGAAAGAAACCTGACGCCCAGCGTGCCGCGTCTCTGCTGCATAGGGGTACCAGTTCACCACACAACGCGCACACACACACGCACATACACACACAGAGGGCGGACGTCCGTATATCACTCCGCACACACAGATCCACGCCTACACCCGCATGCATACGCATGATTACACAGAACTCTCACCTCTCTGCTTCTTATCCTATTTGCTTCTTTCTCTATCTCTACATGGTTGAGCATGCAAAATCCCGACGCGAAACCTCCGCAATACGACCAGCCCATTTTCTTTCCTAGAAACGTCAGGCTCTCATACACCGTACGTGCAGACAGCCAGCAGACCTGCGCACGCCACACATATGCGTAAGTGTAGAAGCACGTGCGTTTACGAACCACCTGGACACGCACGTGCTGACTCAATAGACGTATAACGCAGACGGACAACTAAAACAAACGGAAACGTGCACACCCCGTGTAGCACCGCGGAGGGTGGAGGTCACTACAGACGAACGTCTAGGCACGTAAGTACGCGTATTCCGACCGTGCGCAGCAAGTCATCCTGACGAAGCTTCCTTACTGGAAGAGGTGTTTACAAATACTGATATTCATGTGTTTTAGTATGAGTATTAGTAACTACCTGTATATCTATATCTCTGTATATACACATTCTTATCTATATGTATACAAAGATGTATAGCTACACAGATACATCATCCAGATCTATATTTACATATATATATATTATACACACACACATCAAAACAGATATCTGATTCCAAAGAAGAGCGGAACTACGAACAACCCGAACTTGAAGGTAGATGCACATTCTACTCCTCGCTGTGGGGCGGCTGCTTCCAACGACTGGGATGCTGCAGATGAACGTGCGCTGCTGCCGCTGATAGGTGCCCTTCGCTGCTGCTGCTCCGCGGCTGCAAGTCAGCCCAAGGGGGCGTATCCTCTGCTTTGCTGCTGCCCGGCGTCGAGCTTTTCCTATACTAAAAAGTGACGCTGCTATCACTGCTGACTCTGTGCTATGCAAAACCTGCCTCTCGTTTGCGTCTGTCCTGCTGTTCTTCTAGCTACTGCTGCGGCTGGACAGCCTCCGTCGCTCTCGCTGGTGGGTTATGCACACCCGCGCACTCCCGCCTGCTTGCAGCACTTCCTGGAATGTCCTTGAGAGGGACAACCTTTTGCAGCAGGGAGAGTAGTTGCTGCTGCTTCTGCACCAGCCGTGCTTGAACTGCGGTGTACGTACGCCACAGCCCCTGCAGCACTTACTAACAGGTTCCTGAGCAGCGACGTCTTCAGCAGGAACTTCTTTTTCTCTTTTGAACATGTACAATCGCCACCTCTTCGAAGGCATCGCTGCGTCCGGAGGCGCAGAATGCTGTAAATCATGGGGCAACAACAGCAGCCCCGCAGCTTTACACTTACACGAGCAGCAGCAGCAGCACGAGCTGTAACAGCCTTCCTACCAGTACCACCAGTGCCCACAGCTTCCCTGGTAGGACCAAGTGCACGTCTACCTGTAGCACCAGCGGCAACAGCAGCAACGCGTCGACCAGCAGCACCAGTACCTCTACGTGCAACCGCAGCAATCCCGGCAGCACCGCCAGCAACATCAGCAAATCTACGCACAGCACGAGCGGGAGAAGCGGTTCCATCACCAGGGTCTTTACCAGGAGCAGCACGCGGAGTCTGGGGAAGGGCAGTGACAGTTCTGCTAGCAACAGCAGAACTCCTCACAGCAGCAACCGCAGCGACGCGAACGCTATGCACGGCGTCGCCAGCGGTTCTACCTGCTGCAGCAGCCACAGTTAGGTGCGTTGGCTTCTCTGCCGGCGACAGCGACGGCAGCTGTCCTTTAGGCAGCATCAGTACCAGCACCACATCTATTCGGAGCAGTTACACCAACAGCAGCTCTACCAGCGCCAGAGCTTCACCAACGGCAGCGGCAACAGAACGAGCAGCATCAGCGGCAGCAGAACCGTCGGCTGGAGCTGCGACAGCACCAGTGGCCCTGGCAAGGCAACGGGAACAGCAGCAGCGCCACCGAAAGGACCACTCGCAGCCACAGCATCAACGCCAAAAATCGCCACCAGCAGCAACGGCAGCAGCGCACACGCGAGCACTACTACCAGCGGCGGTACGGGTAAGCTCCGGTTAATGTGCTGAAGCGAGAGGTGAAACTGCCTGGCGAGGTGCGGCTGGTGTAGCAGCAGCAGCACCCACACAGGAGCGCCTTGTGTAGCAACCCACATGGAGCAGCGAACCTATATCAGTGCAGCCACATCACTAGAAGAACACCTCTTCCGCCGGAAAAAGAGCAGCGCCAGCAGCCACAGCGACAGGGGCAGACGCAACAGCAACAGACGCAGTAGCTGCACCGGCACAGAACCAAGCGCCGCACTCAAAATCGTAGTCACAGCAGCAGAACAGATGCAACGGTTGAAAAGAAGCAGCAGGAACAGCAGACGCATTGACGAGGGAGTCAAAAAGTAAAAACACGGCGGCCTACGCCAGCAGCAATCAGCGGCCCCGCAGCAGGCAGGAAGGGCTCTCACCTTCAATTGCACACCTCCACGCATATTTGCATGCGGCTCGTCTTCCTGAAGCAGTCCCGAGACTTCAAAATTTGGCTGCAGTGGCGCTGCAGCACGTGCAGCAGTCCACCCCACAGAGTAGTCATAAGTGTACAGCAATGGCGGCGTCCAGTGGCAGCAGCTGCAGCAAGACTCGAGGCTGACGGAAAGGGCAACCCCACACTGGAAACAGCACTCGTGCGTGCAGCAACAGCAGCATACATGTGAAAGGTCAGCAGCAACTGCAACGCCAGCTCTTGCTAAGGGTAGCACAAGCAATGCGATAAACACATCCGTACACAGCAGCCGGCTTTGCTGCTGTGCTGTAGTCCCATCGACGACACGAAAGGCACATGAGAAAGCAGCAGCCTGAAAAGCAGCGGGTCGGGCCATCGCAGCTGCATCGCAGCAGCAGTACGAATACAAGTCCTCCACCAGTATCATGGCTACTTGGATTAGCACTACCACAAGCACTACGTGTGGAGAGCTATAACTACGATTTCAGCATCCTCTGTTACCAGCAAAAGGTGTACGAATAAGTGCAACACGGCCAGTTCCTTGCTCTGCACCTGTAGAATCAGCAGGTTCTTTTCAGCAACTACGCATAACAGTGACGAACAACATACAGACACGCCTACGTACGTGCGTATACCTTCCTCTGTATCTCGATTTTCCCCCTATTTCTGCAGAAAGTGACTGAGATAATTCACAAGCTTACGCTTTGGAGCCTCTTCACCTCCTTCGCGGTGGCCGAAGTGCTTTTGGTTCCGGTATTCCGCTGCCGCGGCGCCCCCACTGCTGCTGCTGCCTTGACCCCACGTGTAGCTGCTGCTGGTGCGCGGCCGGCGTTCCGGCTGCTGAGGTTTACCCGATCTGGCTTCCTCTTTGCGACTACTGCTGCTAAGAACTCTTGCTGCAGCTGCAGTCGCTGCCGCAGTAGCTGCATCTTCCTCTTCCTCTCGCTTGAGCCGCTTAACGTACGTGCTGCCGCCCTGCGCGCCTATTCCTCTACGAGCTGCTGTTGACTGCTGCTGCACCTGCTGCTGGTGCTGCAGCGCTCCCAGTGCTGCTGCTGATGCACTCCCGTGCTTCCAAGAAGCAGGACGATACTCTTCCTTTTCAACATTATCCCTTTCGAAATGCCTCTGCTCTTCCTGCTTCGGGCGCCAACGCAGGCCGTCAGCAGCTCTGTCTTCTTTAGGCGGCGCTCTTGCTGCTGCTGCGCTGCGCCTTCGTGCTAACGCTGCTGCCTGCTCTCGCCTTTCGGCAGCAGCAGCAGCACAAAGCGTCTTCTCCCGCAGGGCTCCTGCATCGCGCTCAGCAACGGCAGCAGCGCACGCAGCAGTCTGCAGCAGCCGCATCATGCCCCCTCCCTCTCTCCTTTGCTCACTTTTCACATGCCCGCTGCTCCGACTCCTGCCCCTGCTGCCGGCCCTCCTCCTGCTGTTGCTTCGACTCTTGTTGCTGCTCCTCCTACCGCGAATTCCGCCGTTGTCTTGGTAGGTGCTGCTGCTGCTGGAGTGAGTACCGTTTCGCCGCGGATCGCGTCCGCCAAAACTTCTCCCAGTGCCCTCTGAATAGTAGCTGCTGCTGCTGAGGCAGTCACTGCTGCTGCTGTGACGGCTGCTGGTGCTACTGCTGCTGGTGCTACTGCTGCTGCTGCAACTGGTGCGACTGCTGCTGCTGCTGCTGGGATGGTTGCTGCTGCTGCGATGGCTGCTGCTGTTTTCTGTGTACATCCGCGTGCTGTGCCCGCTGCCGTTCTGCTCCGCATTACTGCTGCTCGACGGCGAGGTGTGGGGTGGCGCTCCCCCTCTTCCTGTCAAATCCTTGCGGTAGTCTCCGTGTGAACAGACTTCTTCATTGGTTTCTCTGCTGCGACTGCGCCGAACCCGGCTGCTGCTGGTCCAGTTCCTGCTGCTGCTGTGGGGCAGCAGCCGCTGCTGCGCGTCCCCATCTCGCCGCGTCTGCTGCTGCGCGACCGCTTCTGCGCTCCTCTCAATGCTGCCGCTCCGGTGCCCTCTCATCTGCAACACAACTTGTAGACCCACGCTGCCGCATTCCTGATAACTATCTCCTTGCCAACAAATGCAGCCGCTCCTTGTCCTGCTGTGCTGCTGCTACGTGTGCTGCTTCGTTTGCAGCTCGCTCTCGTGTTTCGCCTGCTGTTGCTGCCTGATGTTCCTGCTGGATTTGTGCTGCTGCTCCATCCGCTCTGTTCTTGTTGCTCCTGCAGCACACTACAATTGCTCCGTCTGTTCTGGGCGCCTACTGCCGCGGCAGTCGCGGTTGCACGCGCAGCACTACGAGATCCAAGACTGCTGCTTTTGTTGCAGCTGCCGGGTCAGTTCTTGTGCCTCAACTGCTGCCGGCGCCGCTGTGTTTCCGTAGCTGCTCCTGTCGCCAACAACAGCACCCAGGTATACCTGCCGTCTCACCCTATCGCAGGGTCTACAGCTGCCGCAGCAGTCTGTCAAACTCCTGTCACCTCGTCGCGACTGGAGCTGCTGCTGCTGATGCCTTTACTACTCTTGGTACTGGTCACTAGAAGGCTACTATTGCCTCCGACGTGGGGCTCATGCCTGGAAGTGCTGCAGCAGCATCAGGTGAGAAAAGCTGCCAGACTCGTCTGTCATGCGGTGCTGCCTCATGGCACGCTGCGCACACAACGGTTGCCGCTGCAGCATTCCTGCCAACGCTTCTGCTGTTACTGCTATCTCCCGAACGTCTTTCTCTGCAAAGCAGCACCAGCAGCACCCCCGGCCAGCAGCAACCCAAAGGAATTCCTCGCTCCTCGACCTTTTCCGTCCCTGCTCGGTTTTCCCGCTAGCGGCTGGAAATGTTATGTCGCTGTATATTACCTAGTGCTGTGGGAGTTCCATTACCATCGCTGCTTGTGTGCGTTCCCTGTTGCGCTGTCTTTCCTTCTCCCTTGGCGCACGCCTTCTTTTGCTGTCCCGCGTACGCTGCTGCGGCGTGCCGACGCTGCTGGTGGGGCGACGATTTCGTAGGGCACCTGCTGCTCTGCTGCGAAGCGGTGCTGCTGCTCGTGTCGCCTTTCGGTCCACTGCCGCGCACCTGAGTCTCAAACACGCAGCTGCTATTGTCGTTGTCAGTACTGCTGCTGCTGCTGCCTTCCGGCGAAAAGACTTGCCGCTGCTGGCGCTTTCAGAAGACAAAGTTCCTGTTGCTCTTGTTGGTCGTCACTGACGAGGACGCTCCTGCCGCACTCAGTGAAACCTTCCCTCCTGCTGTTGCACAAGGAGGTGAAGAAGTTGCCCCGGTGGAAGGCGATAGCGAGGAAACGAAGAAACTGCTGTTAGTCCCGTTGCATTACTTGAGGCAACCGCTGCTGCGGCACACCAGGAAACACTCGCCGCTTTCAGTTGAGACACCTCTACAGCAGACACAAGCAGCTGCGACAGCGCAGCTGCTTCCTGCCACCGGGAGAATTCTCACAGCGCATGCGCAACGCCAAACCACAGTCAATTCATCGGAAGAGTGGCTGTCGCAGCAGCACCAGCAGCGGAAACAGCGGAGAATCGCGCACGCAGTTCCTGTAGAACTTCAGACAGCTCGTGGCACGTACTCCAACAGCTGCTGTACCCAAGCCGACGCAAGGGGAAGCGTTCCTGGGCAGCTGCACATGGAACAGCCCTGGCTTCTACCTGAGCACAACAGAAGAAGCACCAGCAAGTGCCACCCCCCAGCAGCACTAACACCACGTCCTTCCAAGCGAAGACGGCAGGGCGGCTATCACCCGCGCAGCAGCAGCAGCAGGTATTCCGCGGGAGCCGCCACCTGCGCAGTAACAGTAACAGCAACTCCTGGGCGGCAGCAGGAATTCCTACGGACCACAGTCGCCGACCGTCCAGCAGGAGCAGCAGCGTACGCTGGGGTGTAACGGGAGCTGTTGTGCAGCAACAGCAAACGAAGCAGGTGAAGCCGCACACGCAGCTACTTTCAAAAATGACAGCAGCCTTCAGGACACGGCGCAGTAGCAGCAATTTCAGACAGCAGAGCAGCAGTGGCGGAGCAACATAGCGTGAGTTTCACCCCCCCACAAAGAAGCGACAGCAGCACTACTGCTATGCAGCAGTTGGAGGAGCCGCCAGCAGCGTCGACCGCAGCGCGATACAACGACAGCAGAGACCAGCGATGGTTTACAAGGAAGTCACAAGAAATGCCTGCTGGTGCTGCTGCACCCGTTACTCGGGAGTCGAACAAAAAAAAGCGAGGAAGTCTCTTGAGGCAACTGACAACCGGAAGCAGCGGTCTCTGGCAGTTGCAGCTCACCGCCAGGGCAGCGGCAACACCTGGGCAGCAGCAGCAGCAGCGGCAGCCACCCGTTGGCAGCAAGAGCAGCCGAATTTCGAAGGAAACAGAAGGAGCACAGGGAGGAGGGGGATGTATTCGTGTTGCCTGCTGCTTGTGAAACGGCAAGTGGCGTCACTGACGACTCCGCTGATTCTTCGTTTGACACTGGTTGAAGTGTGTCCGTCAGATACACGTAGCAACAATGGGGCAGCACACCGGCAGCAGAGCGGGGGGGAGGCGAACGCGCAAAATCTACACGGGTTGATAGACCCTAGGAGCTACCAAGCAGCGGAGGAAACCGCTTTTGTGTAGAGGGAACTTGCGTACACGCAGGTGTATAGTAGAGGTCCCCTGCCATGACACATGAGTACGGAACACAATCACCTGTACGAAGAAGCAGCGAAGCCGACAGACGCCGCTTTTTCTGCAACCGGCGGCGAAGCAAAGTCCTCCCATCAAACCGCACAGAGGTGGAGATTTGGAGTGTAGGAAACAGAGTCCGCAGTAGTGGGAAAAACGCGCAAGCGAAGCAGAAAAACCCAATCACAAGGATCGAAAATACTGGAGACGCTTTCTGGCAAGTGGAAAAGTATAACCGTTGAATTGCTAAGGTCGGGAGAAGACAATATGGAATAAGGTGGGGAAAGACAGAAGAGGTACATGTGGCGGGGCAGAATGCATTTCTGTACAGCTTCTTACCACGAACGAGATACCGCGCTATTATTTTTCGAAGAAAGTGTGGGCGGATGTCGCGAAAAATTGGCCCTTCTGGAGAAAAAGATGCTTCATGGGCTTCGCATGAAGGAGTTTGCCAATTGTCCGCAGAACAAGCAAACATGCCGAGATAGTGCGTTTCTCCGTGCTACAGAGAAGATTCATATTTTTTGGAAAGGCGGTATACACTCTTTGTATGGCTGTGAAGGAGAGAGACTGGTGTAAAACAATAAATATATACGGGGAGCTCCACATATACACATTCTCCACATGCAGGGCATTCTTCAGTAGGAAGCCGGGAAAATGAGTTCGCTTCTTCCAGAAAACATTTCCTTCTTCAATATAACAGGTGATGTACAGGCGTGTACACGCCGTATCATATGCAGAGATATACATAGATAGGTATAGCTATGCATGTGAACATAAGTATATATTTATACATACCGTCCATTCTTCTTCGAGGCGGACACACCTGAAAAGAGAAGAAAAATTCCAAAAAGCACAAATCTGAAAACGATGGAGGCTGGCCTCGTAATCTGGGGACAACCACGGGAGCTCCATGCCGGAAATATGTATGGGTCATGCAGGCCGTCGTACACTCCCGCTTGCAGCCGCTTGCTCTGTGTGCGGACACGCGCAGCCATTCGTGAAGAAGGGGGCAGCGTTACTGAAGACGACAGATATTCAGAAGATTTTCCGACCTCTTCGAAGGAGGCACTGAAGGAAATGTAGACAAAGAGGAAAGCACGGAAAAGGCCGATGGTGAAGCCTTTGGTGCTGCTGCTGTTCCGGTGCTGTTCCTGCGACCGCCGCCACTGCCTGGGTCCTGCAGGCGCTGGCTCTGCTGCCGTTGTTGCCACCTGCTACAGGGAAAGTTCGACACGTGAGGTCTTTAGAGGCAAAATGAATCACGAGTGCGCTTCCTTCGTTCTCGTGTTCCTCCTCCCCTAGTTCTTACCTTAAGCACCTGATTATGCCATGCCTCGTGATGGGACTGACGTCGAACGCACGCTTCTGGGCCGCACCCCGCTAGAAACGGTATCCGCACTGAGCTCCGCGAGCAGTTTCAGCAGCGACAGCGGCACTAGCAGCACTAGCTGAAAAAAAAAACCAGCAGCAGCATACAAACTGCCGCGAAATAAAAACCGCAGCAGCAGCACCAGTACCAGCAACTCCGGCTGCTGACACGGACATACGCACGTACACACACACACACACTCACACACACACACACACACACACACACACACACACACAAAGTACTGCCGGACTTCATGTGTAGAGCACGTACCACCTTCGTTTTACAGATCCACATCTAACACATCATAGATGGTACCTTTGTGCCTACCCAAAGAAGTTGTACACGATGCCTTATGTTGATGGAGACGTGCTGCTGCAAAGGATTCTCTATACCGCGCTGTGTTTGTATTTGGATCCAGAGTCTTTTCCCTATCAAGTAAGACAGACGTACGTGTACGTCGTGTACGCATCGCACATACACACTTAACGTACAGGATGATATGTACACCTCTTTGTAGAACCACTGTGTGTAGTCTACACCCATATATGTTGTCTACACGGCTGAGTGTAAAATATAGGCGTATGTGTGAATGATCTGCCGCACAGCGTGTACGCACCGCAAGCGTAAGTTAAGCAAGTGCGTATCTTCGCGCTACGTATGCCTCCACCTACACAATTAATGATGTAGAGAGTTACCTATGCGTACACGGACTCGTAGGCAGGAGACCTGTATACGCGTATGGACCAGTCTTGCATGTTCAGTACGTGTAAGTGTGTTGAGTTTGTGGTTCATGAGAATGAGTAGGCGTATAAAACGACACACAGTTGCTGAAGTTACGAGACGCACAGATGTAAGTACGTGTGCAAACATGATTTATATGCACGTACACAGCCCTTCAAGCGTTTCTCCTACGGCTAGCCTGGAGAACAGCAGCAAGTCTCTGCATTTTCATTGTGGGTTGGCGTCTCTTTGTGTAGCTTTACGTATCGGTGTCTCAGCGCGCTTAGAATGAGGAAGCATAGAAGATTCACGCGTTCTCCTCCAGAGCCCGCTGCAACAAAGACAAATGGAGAAGACACACACACAGCATGTAGGCACGTAATGTACATGTGTGTAGTGTCCCGGAAGTTCCGCGGACTCGGAAAAAGTGAGAAGGAAGGATGCTGCGCGGAAACTGAATGTGACAAGGTTCCTAAAGAAAACTGCTTCCAGCGCAGGGATCTACCGCCAACGGTCTATGCAAAGATGGATGTGATGTACGTCTCTACCCGTAGAAGAGACAGAAGAGAGGCTACAGTGGTAAGGAACGCGAAACACAGACGACTAGGGTGCGCTATCCAAGGAGAGAGACACAGGAAGAGGAAGCGAAGCACAGAAGGAGGAAGCGAGACAGGTGGGCAGAAATACAGTAGTAGGTAGACAGATAGATAAACTGTTTTATAGATATCTGCACACGTATTTTTCCACAACATCTGTAGATATGCAGGTATATCGAGGCGCTTCTAAATGCATGCTTGCACCGGTGTATAATAAGAAAAACAGACAGACAGGTACAACGTGATATAGATGGAGATGCGAAGAGATCGCGGTGAGGTAAGCAGACATGAATAGGAAGATACACGTGTAGAGGAACACAGGTGAGCGCACAGCTAGAATCACAGTCAGGTAAATAGCTGGATGCTCGGTCAAATGATGTAGAGCTGGAGAGAGAGATAAGTAGCGCATGGTACAGACGCAGATGTGAGTACAGCGGCACGCATATTCGTAGATATATCCATGAACACCGCGATGGGCAGGTCCCTGGGTGTGTAAGTAGATGTGCAAATCGATGGGAGAGACAGTCAGGTACGAACATACGCAGGTAAGATATAGAGTCCGAGAGATGTGTGGATAAAGGGCGGGCCGCTACACAGGTACGTAGGTATACTGATAGGTACCTAGAGAGGCTAAATGATAAACATGTAGTTACACGAGCAAGTGCGCCCAAAGCTTATGTGTTGCTTTCTCCGGCAGCTGTAGATGCAGAGAGACGCATGAAGCATTTCTCTCCTTGCAGTGAAGGACCCTTCTTCTCCCCCGTCCTGACGACCATATGATTAGAACGAAAACACACATACAGTCGTAGATGCACATAATTTGCCGTTGCCTCACTGCTTCTTCATCTCAATGAATATGTGAGTACCTTCAGACAGAGTCAACTGGAAGACGAGGAGACAGAAACAGACGGAGATAGAGGAGCAGCAGGAGACGGAGAACGAGCGAGAGGCAGGATGAATTGAGGGGACTAAAAATGAAAAGGAAAGACTCCGCATCCGCACTCTTTGCAGTAGGCACTGAGCAGTCATAAACGCTACGGAGGCAAAGACACCATTGTATGGCTTCAACCTGAAGACTGCAACACGTAATATACTACGGGCAAGCTTATCACAGATTCCTGCGCGTATCTCTTGCTTCAGCTGAACCGACATACGGAATACCACTGTGAAAGTGCCGCCAGCCGTCGAGGAGGGCTGCACGTGGAACTGATACGAAATACTACACGTGTGTATGGTGTGCGAGCATCTTTGATGTGTGTTTGTGTACAAAATACGTGTATATGCACGTTGTGGTGGGTGCGTGTGCGTTTGTGTGTCTGTACGTCTCTGCGTTTGTGTATATGCAATCTATGTGTCAGGAGGTAGGTAAATGCGTGCGTGCGCGCACGGTATGTATGTACGTTGTTAAGTACCTACGTTAGTGTACGGGCGCATGTACAGGTATAGACTCGTATATACGGGCTTGTGATGGGATGCTGCATATAAAGTCGCGTATGCTGCTAGAGTATAAGAATGTATATATGTATATATACATATATATATACACACATAAACGCCGCGAAGGTGTAACTCGATGCAGATACACAGGTATACAGAAACTCCCTGTAGGTGCCGAAAACGTATTCTCTTGTACACACCTGTGAGCCCACGAGGACGCGTATCTAGCCCCGACGACGTTTCCACACAATAACATCGGAGTCACTGAGAAAACTTTAAGACATGCTTTTGTGACCCTGACGTGCTCTGTAAGCACGAGTGTGTCCTTCTCTCTCTGTGTCTCTCTCCCTATATATATATATATATATATATATGCGTATGTATGTATGTTTATATATATAAGTATACGTTGTATATACACTTGTGCGCGTGTGCATACTCGTCGTTCAGCTGTTGGGTCTCATTTGTATATATTGGCTGATACATATCACCAGCGTCGAATCTAACGAACCGTTTTCAGATAGTAATTTGTGTGCGCATGCATTGGTGGGGAGATGTACAACGTGTGTAGAGAGGCTCACACCCGCATGCCATTCCACACGCGTCTACTTTAACGTTTATCTGAATACCCCTTCACTTACTGTAGGGTGAACATTTGTATATAGGTATATACATGCATACAAGCACATAAAGGGATCTTTTGAAGGAGCTATGCATAATGGATGCACCTAATCTGTGAGTAAAATACTACTGTAATGTTCGTGCAAGAACTGCGGCCACAGCACCGTCGGTATTTGTTCAGCATACACACTGGAACAGAAGCTGGGATGCCCCTTTACAAATGTGAGAAGGCTTTATACCCGGTGAGTCAGTGATGGCTTTTTTTCTGTACTCGACGAAATGGAAACATTCACATCCCTCCTCAACTTGAAAAATCGCGGCAACATTCATGCACTTCCGGCAGCAAGAGGCGCCCTGCTGTGTTCACGTAGTGAGACATCTGTGAGCGCAGTCAAGTGTGTGTATTTGTGTGCGTGTGCGTCTCTGCGTCTATCTGTCATTCGCGTGTAATTCTAATAGAATTTCCACATGCATGTCTTCCGCTCCAAATTTGGAAGCGCACCCGGAGCACGCGCTTCCCTGTAGAGCCACATTATACGTTAACGCCCATACCTGTAAACTATACACTGTGCTCTTCGGCACACAAATAGTCTTAAGTATGTACGCCCACAGCACACGAGTTTGCTGACATAGAGTGAAAGATGTCAAGTGTAGTGGTAGTGATTAGCATTTTTCGGCACCATAATTTACACTTAACAATTCAAATTTACTGCTGTTAGTTCTGCAGTTGTATTTTCTCCCTAAGACGTACTTATATATATCTGTAGAGATGCCCCCCTCTGATGAACTTCCACTTCTCTTAGTGTTTACCGTGCTAGCGCTCCGCGAAGGCGTTGTCGCACAGTGTCGACGCGATTCCACTTCGCTGTGTACTAGTCGGGGCGCCCGGTCGACCGGACTGCGTAGAACCCAGCTGAAGAGGATACACCGGGTTTTCCAAGCAGGAGGACAGCTGCCATTATGATTCTCGTCATGACGCTCCCTCCTCCATAACAGGTCCCTACGGGCCTCCCGCTATAATGGAAGCGTTGTTGACAGAGACAGCGCCACGCACAAGTGCTGCCAAGAGTGGCACGCAGTAGATCAGGTGAAAGATTCGTGCAAAAGGACGGGCACGTGTTTTCTTGTGTGCTTGCAAAAGCACGTACTCGCACCTTAGTGACTGGTACACAGATGCAGACGCGTACACGGGACGTTGCGTGGACACGTGTTTTCTTGTGTGCTTGCGAGTGCACGTATTCGCACCTCAGTATTTGGTAAACAGATGCAGATGCGTGCACAGGACGTTGCGTGCAAGCGCATCTTATAGGTGTATGTTCACATATCTGCATGCACACGTCAATGTATACAGTTTTTCCGAAGACACGGACGCACGCAGGACGTTGGGGGCGTGCAACCTGTATATATATATATATATATCTATGTATCTAATCTGATATGGTAGGCTGCTGGCTGCACAACCTCCTCCACGTGTGCCATCGTAAGCACTTCGAAGTTCATGTGCGTGGGTACACACACATATAGTCTGTGTGCAAGTGAAGTTGCTGTCCTCTTCTGCAGTTGCATGTGCCTCTTTTCCCACCACAGGACACGCTGCGCTTCGCATCCGGCGGCTATGTTCACAAGGTTCTATACCTGCTGTTTTTACACAAATGCAAGCCTTCTTCTGGCGAGTGGTCTACTGAGATGCCCATTTGCATGTACCCGTGCGACTTTGTCCCTCGCTTCGGTAAGTCCTGTAGTGTGCACTTGCGTCCACGCCACCGTCCAACTTGCTCCTCACGTGTATCTTCTCTTGCACTTGCTGTCGGTAATGTATAATTTGCGTGAGCCCATACAGCGCTCCACGCAGGTGTGGTGGCATCGACGGCCCGCTGCGCTCTCCGGTTCGATAGCGTACCTCACGCCTACCTATTGGAGACGGGCCACCTCTGCATCGTGTAAGAGTGAGAGACAGGCCCCCTGAAAACTGCAACACAACTACATGGACGGCAAGAAAAACCTCTCTTCACCTGGGGGGGGTCAGGCGCGCACACGCAGCAGTGACTTCGAGAAAAAAATTATTTTTCTCCTGCCGTTCTTGTCTCGGTCTCCTGTTTCCCATTAAGACAAACACAGTAAATGGATACTGTTGGTCAACAGAAAAATATCTACGTCACCGCAAATAAAGTGGTGCCCCTGACGACCAAAATCTATACGGCCTAGACAGATGCGCAACGTTCGCTGCATTCCTGCGGCCAGAAGTACAAATTTTTCCCTCTCATTCTCCCTGTGGCAGCAACGGTGGTGCAACCGCTGCTGCTGCTTCAGCTTTCGCCTGCTCCTGTTGTGCATTCGAAAGCATGCTCCCCCTTCAACATTAGCTTCACGAGTACAATGTCACTACATGCCGCCTCTATTGTCCCATACGCGTTCTCACTTGCCGGCAAAAAATTCGCATCATCATCGTGGGCTGCAGGCCGCACGCCGGGCAGCTGCGTATCTGCTGCTTCGTTCCCACATGCGATATTGCTTGTGAAACACGCGAAGAGCTTCTAATTTCTTAGTGATACTAAAGCTGCCTCTACTTCAATTCCGGCAGCCTTTCAGGCAACGGTGTCGCAGACACAGACAACAGCTATTCGCCCCGACCACGTAGCACGCAGTGGGAGCAGGGACCAGGCGTCCGATCGTCGGTGAGACGGAAAAGCCAAGATCTACACAGCACCGCACGGCACCAGTGCTGCGTCTACCAGCGTTGCGTACTGACTACGTGCGACTGCTTTCTCTCCAGCCCAACAGGAACAAATCAGATCTCACCAAGCAATGTGGATGTAGTCGCGTGCGGACTCTCAAGCATATACAAGCACGAGCAGCCACACGAACTCACTGAAAAAAATGAGCAAGAGGGTTGAATGCGGTTCGAACACTTTATTTGCCCACTGGCTAAGGTCCACTACCACCGCATATACGAATATTGACGCCGCTCCTGTTGGTTGTTATCCACAGCATCGTCCTTGCGGTGCTACCACCGTTGCTTCGCTTGTTGTGCTGATGGCCGTGTTGCTGCTGGTGCTGCAATTCGCAGCTCTTGCTCCTGTTGTTTTAGCCCCTGAAGCTGTCCGTGTTCCTCGGCCAACTGCAGCAGGTCCCAATCTGTTGTTGCTCCGTACTATGGGCCTTCGATGGGTATGCAGGCAGATGTTTCCTGCAGCGCCCAACCTGGCACTCAATCGCCCGGCCGTCGCACATCGAACAACAGTCTCCTCCGCCTTCTTTCCTCTATAGACTTCGAGTCTGACTCAGATTATATGGTTCGAATGACTACTCGATTCCAGTCGCCCTCCATCCGCCTCGTGCTACTCCTAATGTCGCGCGGCTACCCTGTCTCCATCTGGGCTATTCCCAATTGTCTCCCCAGTCTAACGAGCTCTTCTTTATCTTCTGGACTGCATTGTTTGGTCGACGGCTGCTGTGGCATACCAGACCAGGTGTCGGGCATCTTCATCCGTTGCACAGCCTCCCATCAACCGTACGTTGTCTCTTCGTCGTACTGGGCCTGCGTCTGCTCGGTGCTCTCCTCAGTCCCTACCCTTTCACGACGACCATGCTCATCACTGCGCAGAACACCGGTGCTGAACGCTTGTTTCACAGCATCCGCCCTTCCATTTGTTCGCCCACCGTCAGCCTGTGGCTGGGCCGTCTTCTGAAGTTCAGCATCCTGTCTGGTTGACTTCCTAAAAGCGGGATCGCTGCCAGCTTTTCCACTGGTGGCGCCCGTGCTTGCGTCCGCACAGTTCGGGTCTCCACCACGTTTCTTGGTGTAAGACCGTCTTCTCTTCCCGTGATAGTCGCGGTCTTGTTTCCTCCTGTTTTTGGCAGATGTCTTCTTTTCTGTACGTTCCGCCGATTTCTCGGTTATTTCGTGCCCACTTTCCTGCTGGACTTGCGCTTGCGGCCGTCGGGGGCTCTCGGCACCGGAGTTATTCCACCTGACGTTCAGTGCCGCGCTTACTGCACTCGCTTTCTCAGTAAATGTTGCTACATGTTCAGCTGTCTTCTTCTTTAGCCCATCAGCGGGTGTACTCCTTCTTATGTGAACTGTGGCATTTCTCTTGGAAAAGGCCCCAGCGTATGTTGTGTGGTCTGCTGCCGCTGCGTCTTCACACGTCAGTGTCCAAGCGTGCCTTGCCAGTGAAACACCGCTTTTCACCCTTTCAACCATACGATGGAACAGCTCTTTCAGGACCTCCCACGTTCTGCTCCAAGCATGTGAGAGCCGTCCGCCACTTTTGGGATGTTCTTCTTCATGTTTCCCATTTCTGCCCTTTCTAGCCTGTTCATGCAACACTTGGTGTTTGTGTTCGCTAAGTTGTCGACGATGACGTAGAAAGGCCATGAAGGCGTCTAACTGCGCGTTTGTATCGCTGCACACAAAACAAATAATTGACACGGTATGAATACAGGGTGACACAGTCGAGCTTCCTTCGAACTGGACGTACGAGGGCCTCTCTCCATGTTTCTTCCTCTCGACCTTAGTGCACTTATGGAGACCTCTGCACTGACTTCTGTGTTACTGGACTGCGAGGGAAGAGTCAATAATTACGCTACTCACGTAATGTCGAGCTAAAGTTTACTATAAGCGCATCACACAAGCGTATGTTTCCCTGCAAGGTCTCCACGTGAAACTGCGAAATGGGCAATCTGCACCGGCGTTGGAGAGGCTATCAACCAGTAGCCGAGGTATTCGGTATGACGCGCCCTCGGCATCTCTCGTACAAGCCTAGACATACACTATGGCGCAACTGATGTAGTTGTTCTTGTGCCGAGGTGGCTTGTTCCGCTTTGGCGGGGCGACGCACAGTGCCTTGTGGCGCACACACGCTTCCGTCATCGGAGGTATCGTTCGATATCTGCTTCAAGGAGCAAATCTTCTTGAGGATACATGCGAAGGTGCTCGGAGACTGTTATCACACCGCTCGACCCATTAGAACTTTCCACTTTACTGCAGTAGCACTCGCCGGGCTAAGAGACAGCTTTCGAGACGGCACGTTCGGACTGAGTACAAGAGCGACGCCAGCTCTCGATACACGGCCCAAACAAAATTTCATTCGCCCCTTAATACTCTGCCACCGAATAGAAGCACGCGTACAGCTCTCTGCAAAGTTGTGTAGATGTTGAAAACAGTGAACGGCGTCTTCTGGAGTGTTGTTTTCCTACACGCTTAATACACGTGCATGTTCTGAAGCCCACAGGTATCCGACTTTCCCGCGTCATCACGACATGGGACTGCAGGTGTGAGGAGAATACAACTACCTGCTACCGTTGATCCCTTTTAGAACGGGTGTGCTGCCTCCTTGACAGTATGCGCATGCTTCGCCGCTTCACGCACGCAAAAAGAAGCTTCTACAATCCATCCAAAACCGACTTGAGCTAGCCAATCCTTTCATCATATGACTTCTCCATGTAAGATCGTACGCTGCACGCTACAAACCCATTCGCTTTGCCAGTAAGCAGCAGCCGCCATGTTGCTTCAATATAGAATACGTGTGCTGCAAAGAGGTCTTTCCGTCCTTGAAAATTACATCGTAGTCTACCTGCCAAGCACCACTACTAATCATATTCATACATATATATGTACATATGTATATGTACGTATGAATACATTTGCGCAGACAAACGTGTTGATATAGTGTAACTCCCTGCAGATCGTGAGCATCCATACAGAGAGGTATGCGCACCTGTACTTGCACACGGTGTGATACCATACGTGCATACAGGATATATGTAGTCTTGGCAGCGGCTGACGAAGGGTGACTCGGTGGAACCGATCAGCATAAGAGCAGCTTGTGGGGATTCTAAAGGGTATGCAACTTCAACATCTTGGCCGGCATATCTGTACATATTTACGTAAACGAGTATGGATACCGCTCGTCCAATATCCAACACATACATATGTATATATTTGCACAGATGCACGTATTGATAAAGTGTAAATCTCTGCAGATCATACGCGTCTATACAGAGAGGTATGGGCGCCTATACATGCACACAGTAAGATATCATACGTGCATACCGGGCATATGTGTAGTCTTGCCAGAGGCTGACGGAGGGTGACTCTGTGGAATCGATCGGCATAAGAATGCAATGTGGGGATCCTACGAGGAACGCAACTTCAACATCTTGGCACGCATATTTGTACATATTTATTTATGTAAACATGCATGGATACCGCAGGTCCAACATCCGCCATGGGTATATACATATGTGTATATTTGCACAGATGCACGTATTGATAAAGTGTAACTCTCTGCAGATCAGGGGCATCCACACGGAGAGGTATGGGCGCCTACAAATGCACACAGTAAGATACCATACTTGGATACCGGGGATGTGTGGTCCTGCCCGAGGCTGACCAAGGGTAACCCTGTGGAACGGATCGGCTTAAGACCGGCATGTGGGATCCTAAAGCACATGCGACTTCAACATCTTGGCCGGCATATTTGTACATACTTACGTAAACATGTATAGGTACCCCTCCAACAATATCCAACTTCAATGCACGCCTTCGTGCGGCGAGCGTTGCCTCGTTCTAGAGGCGTTCGAGAACTCATTCTTGCTAGATGCATCCCCGTGTGCTTCTACACTGATACCCAATTTTGTCGGCTAGTACGCGTCTACAGAATCTATATCCGTAGTTACTTATATACGTACTACAGAGACAATTATAGTCTCTGGCTACGCGGGGCAGAGTGCCGAGCATGTGTGCGCCTTGTCCTACAACGGCTGAAAGCGCTGACCAAATGTGTCGCCGGCATTGGTGCACGTTCGAGTATACTGGTGATCAGATCCAACCGCTTAATTTGGACTTTGGTCTCGACAGAGGGGACAGGCTTCCCTTCGACAACCCACAGCGCTTGCGTAGTAGGCCTACGGTCCTTCGCCCACGTGTGCGCCACTTCTCGCCCTCTATGCGTGAATATAGGTCTGTTTGTGCAACGTTCGTTCTGCAGGGGAGTGATCTATACAAGACTCCAGGTCACGTAGCTCTGACTGTGGGTTCAGCAGAGGGCTTAACAGCGGATCACGTGGGTCCCTCTGTAGATACATCTTTATTTGATATGCTTCTTACATACGCAGAATGATCTCCACTGTCGCATCGCCTACTGACTTCCGTACTCGTGATACGAATCTATATCTCCATCTGCACGCCTATATTGGATACGTAGATTACAAAACAGGAATAGAGTTGGCTCATGCACAAGCACGGTGCACCACATTGTATGACTACTAAGCATGCAGCAGTTACGCGGTGCCCCACGACGTAAAGGCTGCCTGGAGATGCATTCATTATACGCTTACGCCAAGTCGGGTCCTGCCACAGACTCGGCGTCTGAAGTAGTTGGGATAGGCGCAGCTTCGGTGACGCCTGGATTAACGCAGATGAGACGGGCGCCGAAGAGGCACAAGAGCATCCAGGAAAACTGCCGCTTTGGTTCTCTATTTTTTTTCATTCTGAAAACCCTCTTGCGTTTACCTTGTCAAGGTACCGTCTCGATTTGAGCCTGCGTCTGCTCTCACTTGTAACTGTTAAACAGCTCAGCGCGTCGCTGGAGCGCTTGTCACTTCAGGTTGCGGGCTGAATAAAGCAATGCAGTAGGGCATGAGGCCAAGGGGAACATGCATATCTCTTTCTGAAATACGCTGCTTCGGCATAGCGTGTGAAGAAGAAAAGTGAGAGGCGCTTTGTACCGAGACTGCTGGCAGCCCGCGGAAGCGGAGCGTGGTTGCTCGCACGGGCCTCCGTTTAAAGGACAGACACAGGTACTGCCCGGTCTCCACGTGTAGACATAAATTCCCAATGCGTGACCAGCGAGTACATAGTGTAGCACGTTGGACATTGGCAGCAAATAGCGGCAGCAAGCAGCCCCAACAGCAGGACGCGCATCAGCAGAAGCAGCGTGGACTGGCCGCATCGACACAGCAGTAGCCACTGTGTAGGGGCAACAGGACTGATTCGACAGCGAGACAGGGATTGCACAGGTGAAGGATGTGGCCACAACGAGATGACGCCTGTGGCACTTGTGTCCACGAAGCGGCGTAGGGATCTCGCATTCAATAAATCTGGCTTTTTCCGGGGTCCTCAGTGTCGCTACTGATGTCTCAGAATTCCGGCTGCGAGACAAAGCGCAAGCGCAAGAAGCGACAGAAGAGAAGTAGAGAAGAAAAGACCCTTTCACGGCCGTGACCCGGCATTTGACAGGGGGTAAGACACAGACGCAGCGGCCGCAGGAAGGGCAAAAAGGAAATCTTCATGGCATCTATGTTTGATTGACTCGAAGGAGCAACTTACAAACAGAAAGAAGCAGGGGCTGGCGACTCTGGCGAGCTGTTGAAGGCTCTCCGCCCCTCTTCGCAACACCAGCTGCAGCAGCACCAGCAGCTGAGCAAGTCCATCAGAGGGTGCCACGGTAGACGTAGCAAAGCCGCAACACCAGCGCCTGAGAAGTATTCAGAAGAGCTACTAGAGTTGTTCAAATCTCAGGAGATTTCGTTATATAGAAACAACCGCAAGGTTCTGCGTGACGGTGTACACATACACAGACGTGACACTGCTGAGCAAACACAAATGCAGATCAATGCAGGGGTGCAGACACGACGGCAGAAAATAGCATGGCTGGTGTTGCAGGATGCAAAACCACATCTCAAAGAAGACAGTCGTCCAAAACGATGTAAAACTTGCGTGAGTGTTTTTCAGTGAAAGTTGGTGAATTTCGGCGAAGTGGAGTTTTAGCTCTACATCTGATGCCTCGGGCAATGGTCGACTATTAAGCACCATCAAAAAGTCTATGCGTGTCCATGCATAAGCATGGAGAAGGAACGTACACCCCCGTATACGTATGTGCTTGCATATAGGGAGAAGGAATGGGGGGAAAAAATGGAGGAAAGGTGTCACAGCGCATACGAGATTAAAAAAAAATTGAGCCCCTACATAGTGAAAGAACACGTGGGGATACTCCATAAAAAGGAGCGTGCGCGCCGTTTTGCGCCATTCTTGTGTGTGAGCTTAGTTGTGCGTGCACGTCTGTGACGGCTCCGTACACTGTGCACACTCTGGTGTATAGTTCGAAACGGACACACTAATAGACACGCACTCATGCGCACATACACTCAGACGAGTAGTCGTGTACTATCGGAAGACACATGCAGCTCGACAAACTGTTACACGAACGTACGTGTGTGCTCTTGGGAAGCAACGACACCTATGCTGCTTTCTCCTTGATAACGTGTAACTAACGTGTAGGTCTCGATATGCGTACATGTGTGACTACATGAAGTTGGCGACTATTATGTACAACTGCGGGTCTCTCGTACGCAGCAAGCTCGGTATTGTTGTGTCGCATAAAATTCAGTCTTCTGTCGCGTCACAAGCGGTCTAATGTTCAGTGTTTTCAAGCCGCAAACATGTTCATATTAATATGATCTATCTGGTGGGTGTTAGGGCTCGTTTACTGCAAAAGAGAGCGCCTCCTCCCGTACCGGCGCTCTGCACCTCAGTCATTCATAAACCGTGGCCCTCTGCGTAGTCTACACGAGCGTAGATCTGTGTGTATACGCGTATTCGTGTTGATACATTGACGTCAACTGAGCACTTGTGGCATCTTTGTGTATCGCAGAAGGTGTAGGCACTTTTCGATCAGCGCTGTGTATCACACGACGCCGTAGTGCGTATAATAGCATCTGCGGGTTATCAAGCGTAGGAGCTTCTGCGGCGTCGAAAGAAGGTGAGGGCCGCCCTGCCTCCATGCTTCCACATGTTCGGCCAGCGCGATGGAGTCATCGCGGGACAGCGCCAGCGTTGGAGGACGAGTCGGCCGCAGTGCGCCTGCGGCGGCAGGCAAGGCACCTGCGCCAAGATCGCACATTATCTTGGATTACAACAGCAGCACGCTCCAGCGGGCGGCTGCCGTGGGGAGATTGAGCAGCACCACGAACAGCAGCCGAGCATCGAGAGCACCTGCCGATGCAACAGCAGCATCAGCGCGTATCCGGTAACACCACGAGGATTCGATGCGGAGCAGCACCAGCAGCAGGCGTTTCTGATGAGTGACAGTGTTGCAATGATAGTATCAGGGTAGAAGAGGAGGTGGAAGCGGCAGGGGACGCAGAGGAGCAGAGGCACCTGTAGCACCAGCATCGGTTTTTACCGCGGCGCAGCAGGAGCAAAAGAAGGCGGATCAAGAACCGCATCAGTAGCAACCGCAGCAGCATGATGTACTGGACGAGTAGCCGGAGCCGTCGCCGCGGCTTTACGGTAGGACGAAAAGTGGCGCCGGGATCCCGTGCAGAGGAAGCAGCAACAGCAACCTCTACAAGAGCGGCAAGAGCATGTCTTTGGAGAGCTGTGCCTGCGGGGTCGTCTACGTGCAGCCACAACGTCTGTTGACGACGCAGAGCCAGTGCATTCTTCAATACTACGCAGCACCTGCAAGCAGCAGTACCGAATGGCACCGGCAGCGAGTGCAAAACAGCAACAGAAATAACACCAGGGTTTGCTACTGTACTGCCTCTTGTGGGACCAGTATCACTAGCGACTGAAGCACGTGCATTAGCCGTACTGGCCGCAGCACGTCATCTCTTCATTGTCAACGATTCTTCGATACACTAGCTGCGTGACTGGTGACGCTACAGCCAGCTAGCAGGTAGCAGCGTTTGCTCGAGCAGCAGGAGCAGTAGTAGCAGTTCAACAGCGGCGCCGACGGCAGCACCGCAAGGCGCAGTAGGCAAAGGGCAGCGGAAGGGGCACCAGTAACCCCTCAGCACGAGCAGCAGATCCAGCTAGAATGTCGTTAGAATGCTTTCCACTTATTACAAATGACACAACAGCAGCAGCAGTAGCGGCCGCGCCGGCAACTAGCTGGTATGTACTACAGTTGCAGCGTTAGTTTCTTGCCACTCTCCTCCGCCTTTTCCTCGGCCGGGGCCGCACGTAAGAGGACGACGGTCCTAGCGAGACGCGGAGTCTAGCTCCTCCAAGGAGCTAGCAGCAGCAGCTGCGTAGCTGCTGTGTAGATGCAGTGCATCAATTGTTGCTCGAATAAATACCGGAGGCAGCGTGGACTCTGGAAAGCCCACATAAAGAACCGCAACACGAAAAATAGCAGCAGGGGTAATGCAGAGCAAGATGGGATGCTCCAACAGCAGCCTTGAGGGCAATTCGATTACAGCGACACAAGTGGTAGCAGCACCGACAGCACCCGCAGGAGCAGCACGCATTAACAGTAGCAGCACGCGCCGCTTGCAGGTCGGTGCGCACGGCTGCAAGAGGTTAGAAAGCGATGTTTGAATTAGCAGCGCGACACCAACAGGCTTGTCGATTGGCGCTAGTAGAAGGCTGCTGCTGCTGCTGTTGTTGCTCGGTGTCTCCTCGTGCAAGGAACAAGAGCCATTTCTGTGCTGGCAGGCAGAGATTTCAGCTAGAAGATTAAATTTGTCGGGGCACGCGGCAGGAAGTGGATTATTCCCAGCAGCCACTGCTTCTACAGCGTACATACACGCGAAGAACGGTACGTACAGCTTTGTGGGGTTTCGCTCATTCTCGTTACACGTCAAACTTTTTTCTCCCGGACCTACGCTGCCCGTATGCCTTTCTCGTCCTGCCCCCCATCACTTGGATCTTCACATGCTGCCGTGCCCTCACTACTACTGTTGCTACGCACGCTGCTGCTGACGCGGCTCGTTCTCGGGGCGCTACTGCTGAGTTCTAGTGGCGCCACAATCCAACGGAGGCGTACGTGAACAACCGTACGTTACACTAGGTCCCAGCAGAAGGAAACCGTGCGTCTTGGAGGATAGCTGCTTTGCTCTGCTCGGGACCCCCGAAACAGAACAGCAGCTTGCGGACTCGTCATCTCCGGCTATAGTCATCCCGACAAACGCGTGGATATTGTTGCGGTGTACGCACGGAGGAGTCCGCTACTTTTCCAGTGCCTGTGTCTCCCGCGCGCAGAGCGGATTTACGGCTTCTGGGGAGCAGAAAATGCACACGTTGGGCCGCTTCCGGTGCAGCTTGAGTTCGTGCTGCTGGTGCTACGCCGGGATCATAGCGCTGTAATGGATTGAAAACGGTAGACCGGCGCTTCTTTCGCTCCGTGCTGGTGTTGCTAATTCTGCTGTTGCGATTCTTTTTAAGGACAGTGTTCTGTCTTGGAAAAGTGGTACCTGTGTAGCTGTGGTGGCCGTTGCTGCATCTCTTTCTTTCGCCGACACCCCGGTTGTGAGAACACGGTTAGTACGGCAGACCCTGACGTGCTGCTGTGTGGTGGAGCGTCCGATCCCCGGCACTCTCCGTAGTGCATCTCCCATTTCTTCCATCTTTTTCCGTAGCACTGCACCTGCCTTTCCTTCCCGGTTTGAGTATCTTCACGAGTCGACAGGCTTTACGACAGAGTTCGGTGTCTGCAGCAGGGAACAGGAATAACCGCAAGGAGGGGATACGCACAGTGCGGCAGTGCTGATTAGCTGCGGCGCCAAGACCGAGCCTCGAGAACTCCGGTGGATCTTTCTTAGTGTCGCGACAGTTTATCTACGAACTGCATCAGTTCACTCGCCTACATGTCATTGAGCCAACCCGTAGCACACGTACGAGGATCTGCTGGCTTCGGTGTACTTACGTTCAACTCGGAGCTATGTGTTACATTTTTGCGCGTGTGTGTGTGTGTGTGTGTGTGAATGTGAATGTGTGAATGTGTGAATGTGTGGCATGCCGATAGACGTAAGACATCTCTCCTTTTTCTCCACCGATTTTTGTGTCCCTGTCGCTACAGTACGTGCCTCTGCTCTGCCTTGAGTGCAACAGTCAACCAGAACGGCAGTGTGCGAAGGAACCTCAGGACTGCGCGTGAGCAGCTTGAATGTAAAAGCAGTGGAAATCTGTTACCACTACCACCGCTAGTTTCCTCCGCCCCCACTTGTATATCACGTTCCTTCGTAGCCTCCCTTTCTGGTGTATGCAAGGAGGCAACATTGAGAAATCTCCCCCACACAAGCGTGTGCTACACAGAAGTAAAACAGGCCATGTGACTGCGCGTCTACTTCAACCCCCCCGTAGCTTCAACTGAGATATCAGCTGTATAATTCTGAGTATCCACCGGCATTTTCCTCGTTTGAGTCGTTATTGGCATCCTAATGGCGTCCCCAGCAGCACCTTTTCCGCCGTCACCGCAGAGCGCTGCCGGTCGACCGCCGTTTCCTGGTCCAGGAGCAGCAGGACCGTTCTCACCTACTGGGCCTCCGCGGGGTATGCGCCCAGCAATGCAGAATTTTCCCCCTGGCGCTGCTCCCCTTGGTGTGTCGCCACCTGGTGCCTTTCCGGCTGGCGGCGGGGCGCGCCCACCGCCTCCCCCCTTGTCGCCGATGCAGCTGCAGCAACTCCAGCAAGTGCAACAGCAAGGAGCCAGACCTGGAGCCGTCGGTCGACCTCCATTCTCCCCTCAAGGCATGCCATTACCACCGCCAGCAGGTGGTCCTGGTGGGAGCCCAATGCAGCTGCTGCCTCCCCCAGCAGGCGCTCGTCCGCCGCCTGGAGCACCGCAGGTATCACCCCAGCAGCCGCACGCGCAGCAGCTGGCACAGAAGCACCAGGAGTCGCCGCGTGCTGCCGCTACGGGAGGGGCTCCATCTCCAGCGTATGCACGCGGACCTGCGCCTGCGGGCGAGCCATCCGGTTCGCCTATGCGGTACGCACAGAACCTGCCGTCGCAGCAGTTCATGCAGCAGCAGCAGGGCCCCTCGAGTGGAGCGGCGGGCACAGGAGGCATCCCTCCGCAGCAGCAGTTTATGCCTGCGGCACAACGAATGGAAGGGAAGCCGGCGCCACCGCCTGCCGCCTCTGCGGCGCAACAAGAAGCAGCGGCAAAAAGAAGACCACCACCGGCAGTCGAAGCGAAGAGCGGGACCAGTGGCTACCCGCACCAGCAGCAACCTCGCTTGTGGGTGCGGCTGCGGGGCAAAATCGATGAAGATGACCGTGGAGATATCCGCTTCATGGACGACCTCACACCAGAAGGCGGCCTTCAGGCAAGTGTGACGAGGGGTGCTCTCCGACGGGATGCACCATGTATGTGGATCTGATATACACATGTATATACACATATATACATATACATACGTGCACATACATGTAAATAAACATAGATATACATGTATATACGTACACGTACATATACATATACATATATATATATGTGTATATATATATATGCATACGTACACACACGTACAAATACACACACATACGTGTACGTACATATACGTATATATACATATGCGTATACATACATATACATAAATATACGTATACATACATACACTCGTACAGACGTACGTATACGTATACATACATATACATACATGTACATACACATACGTATACATACGTATACGTGTACATACATATACATACACACGTATACATACATACGCGTACGTATACGTATACACACACATGCATACATATACGCATACATACATACATACATACGTGTAACATACACACGTGTGCATACATACATAAGTATACATACATACATATGTATACACACATACATACGTATGCACACGTACGTATACATACATATATATATACATGCATCTACGTATACATACATATACATACCACTATACGTATCCACATACAACACACATATACGTATCCACACATATACACACATATACATACACATACATATACGTACATATACGTGTACACACATACCTACATACATACGTGTGCATGCACATATAAACACACACGTACACGCGTCCACATACATGTGTATCCTTACATCCATATACCTACGTACATACAGGCACACGTGCCTACATGGGTGTACACGCACGTGTCTGCGATGCTGTGACATACGGTCACCGTCGCTTTCCCTCCGTTGCGCTCCCTCGAATTATCTTCGGCTGTCCCTTCCTTCCCGACATCCGTCCGCACGCGTTTTAAGAGCCACGCCGGTCCCGCTGTGTAGACACTGCGATGCAGTGGTCGGAGGGAAACAACCTGCGGCCTGCGCACATGCCGCACTGCGCCGAGACCGCCACACTTTTGCGTGTTCACCCCGTGCAGGACGTTCTGCGTGGAACTCTCTCTGCGGTGTCGTGACTCCGCAGTGCGCCGCTGTGCGGAGAGAACTCATTTTTTTGTTGCCGTTACAGGCAGTGTGCTGGGCAGCGAAGACGCTGTGTAATAAGCGTGGCCCGTGTGAGGATGGGCCCTCATCCGCTCCGTGCCGCTGGCGGAGGAGGTTTTCTGTCTCGGCCTCACCTTTGACTCTCTCTACAGGGAGGTGTGCTGCTGAGGCAAAACGCGCCTCTTTGCGGTGTGCGCTTGCCTTCGCATACTCGGATGCAGGGGGGCGTAAACACACTGTTGTGTACGCGGATATACGTGTCATCTGGAGAACTCCAGTTGCAACCGTTGCATCCGAAGGCACCTACGAGCTTCATGTATCTGTGTATGTACACAGACACATAAGTTGGTGCGTGGGGTATGTATCCATATGTGTACAGGTACACGCAGGCGCCGTCTCGACGCACTATGTACGCCAGCCTTGTCCACGGGTCTACAGAGATATCTGCGTTGCGTACGTTCAGGACTAAGTAGGCAACTATAGGCTTGCTGCCGCCGACAGCTCAGCGAATCCTGCTTTGAGTAAAAAGAGAGAGGACGTATCGCTACAGATTCTTCAATTCTGCACACACATGTGAGAACCTCTGTGTAGCATGGTGAACGACGTTCACAAACTGAAAAGAGAATACGTAGTAAACGTGTGTTCATGTGGACGCGTATGTGGTAAGAGCTGTGCTAGCTGCCGCCGACCACAGTGCACCCAAGGCGTGCCTGTACCTCAGGAGCGTTTCTGCACATGTCTTCCTCCGTGTATCAATGAACTGCAACATGGATACGTATAGAAATTTGTGGACGTATGCTTGACGAATGATGGTGCAGACATTTCAGCGAATGGTAGTGCTGAATGAAGACGGAGATTTAGGAGCGTGGACGGGCTTCGGTTGGAAAAGCAAGCGCCTGCCGTCAGAATTCTTCCTCCGCATCGCTCACGATAACGTAAGCAGCACCCTTTTCATCTGTGTGTGTACGTGTCCCTGCGTGATACATGCATGTGTACAGGACGTACGAGTGGTGTACGCTGCGTGCGTATATTTCTCTCCCAGGACGTACAGGGATGCAACGTGCTGTTGGAGCTGACGCGCACCTGTATGTGTATACGTGTGGACCTAGTAATTTGCTGAAAAAAAAGTTGCCATCCTCAACCCGCAGGCGCCCGCACGTTTTTGAGTGCACGCAGACACATACGACAGACTATCTTCTTCATAGAGTGCATGTGCCTTCCTCCATGTATCATTCGATTCTCCTGTCCCTCCTCCATCTGCAGTCGTTGCTGCTTCTGCATAGAGTCAGTCATTTGTTTGCGCGTCTCTGGTCCGATGTTGCCCTGCCTTTTTCCCCTGTGTGCGTCTTGGCGTGAGCGTAATGTCTGCATGTGTACCCATCGCGTGCCTCATTGCGTTTCCTTGCATGAGTTCGTTTTTCTTCTGTTTCCGCGACATTCTTGCATGCTATTCGTGCATACTTTCTGCGCGTGTTTTTTACACGCCGTCTATGCCGTGTCTGTTTCCTGTGGGTCTTTGCGTGCTGTAGGCAGATTGATTCTTACCACCGTTTATACGGGGTCGTGGTTCTTATGCAAGGATGCCTCGTACTCCTGAGAAGAGGACATATCCGAGCGCGCAGCATTACACGGTTCGACAGTCCTGTGCTTCTGTGGATGCCCTGCACGCTTGCTTGCACACCTCGTTCTTTGCACGCGCCCCCCCTGCGTACGTATTTTCACGTACGTGTCTATATCCGACGCTCGCCTCTTGCATGCACGTGCGCGTGCATTTCCGGCATCCCCGCAGCGTTCGAGTTGCTGACGGTGAATCCGCGGGTACACAACTCTCTACTGCATACGCAACTCTTTTGAGGCGGCGACACTTATACTCTCCGTGCTGTCCTCTTCCTTAGTTCTCAGTACAGACGTAAAATACGAAGGCCTCCCAGGAGGCTCTGGCAGAAGGAAGAACCTTCGTGCATGCTCTGATACTCACACGCAAGTTCTCGCCTTTTTTCGCGGTCACCTTTGCAATTTGGTTTGTGTGCCTGCGTCTCTTCAGCTTGTGTTCACCGATGGAGGAGTTCCTTGCACCTATGGCTGCTGTACGCGCAGAGTGAAGAAGTATTCGGATTTTGCGTGCGTCTCCTTATGCAGCCACCTTCGCCAATGGCGAACACCAACCTTGTTTGGTTATTTGCAACTGTTCTCTTCTGTGCGTGTACGTTTTTCCCCCGCGATTCTTCTGTAAGTCTGTGTGTCGCCGTGTCACGTGTGTTAGCGTATGTGGATATACCGGGTGTCGGTCTGAGCATTACTTCGTTGCTTGTTTGAGATCCTTCGCTTTCACGAAGGCAGCGTATGGAAAAGAGTCAACGGAGGACAGAAGAAAGAGGTTCTGTGCTTGTGCACGTGTTGAAGGTGTGAATTTCTTCGTCGTCTTCACGTGCGTCTTCAGTTGACGTCTTACTTGGCTTTCGTGCAGCTTTCCACTGGGCGAAGAAACTCCGTGGACTCTGCGCACGATGCGTCTGTGTAAGCGGAAAGCTGCGTGGGGCGTGCCCGTTGAATTTGCGCGCGCTCACCAAATTTTTGTATGCAGGAAGGCAGACTGTGGGCCATAACAGAGGCGCATACTGTAGGGAAACTGACTATGGGCGGCTTCCGCAGCCTTGGCAGCTTGGGAGAAGAGCCGCTTATTGACCTCGCATTCGATCCGAAGGATAATACCCTCTGGGGTGTTAACAGCACGGTAAAACATAAGTACTCTTGTACGTATGTGTGTGTGTGTGTGTGTGGGTTCTGTTCATACGCTGCTTCCTGTTTACATTATCAGCACTAGCATGTGGGCGTGTGTTGGATACATCTCAGTCCTCTCTCTCTTTGCGCGCACACATATACAACTCTCAGATTGTTTGTATTCGTGTGCCTGTTTTCCTCTGCCCACATACGCACAGACTCTGTATTTATGAGTCCTTCTGTTCCTTCGTGTGTCTCTCGCCTTCGTCTTACCCTTGTCTAATACATACATATACATATTTACGTGCACAGGTGTACTCACCGGTGTATTTTTTACTGTTGCAGCGGGGAGGCGCACACAGACAACCGCCTGTGATCCCCGCAGAAAACACTTCAGAGCCTGTGGCGGCGCGGTACTTCATCTCCTTGCCTTCTACACTCGTATGCGTACGTGCGCTTTTGTGCCTACACGTACTTGTACACATCATTCTGTCAGTGTACGCGTGGACGCTGACGCGTGTGTACGTTCGAATGTATGAGGTCGTCCGTACTGGGACATCTTACGTTTCGACCCGGTCGCAGGGCTCCTCTGAGGTCTCGCGTCAGCAGCCTGGTGACTTTTTTCTCCTTCGTGTACGTGTTCACCCGTGCGTACGTACGTACGCTCATTACACCTGTGTGTATGGACTATTGTGTCTTTGTGTGCGTCCTTTCGCGTATTGATGCATATGTATATATATGCATATCGTTTCTGTCCACCCCTCTTTCCCTTTATAGAAACGTCCACGCACCTACTTGTAGAAAGCGTGGAGGCGTCCATAGATACTGTGGCGCTCTGTGTGTGTGTAGGCTATACGTGTCGTACGTATCGAGTAGATTAGTTGTGTACACCAGAGAACGTGGGGCGATATACACTTGCGCGTGTACGCGCTGGTACACCAACCTGCGCCGGTGCGCACACATACGTAAACATCACCACCTCCCCGTGGGGTCGTCTGCCTTCCGCAGAAAAACGTCGTGTTTGTGTAAACGAAAGATACACCCCGGTATATCTTTCTGTACGTGTATTAGGTTCTGTGAGTGCACTTGAGCATGCCGGTGTATCTACACTGCGAAAGCAGCTCTGTTGGCGCGGTATGTATGCAAGTGTATTGCAGGCTCGCGCAGACCCATCTCAGACATTGCGTGGAGCAGAATCACAAGATATATACATGTCTTTGTACATATATATATATATATGTGTATATTAATATCTCCATACATACGTACAGATATGTGTATACACATAGAATGCGGAACACGTCTGTAGACGTGTGATGTATCCGTGTACGCATGTGAGCGTGCATATATATATATATACATATAGAGAGAGAGAAAGGAAAAAAAAGACAGACCCCCAGCTGGTCTTTTCATTTCCGTTGCAAATTTGCTGCTGGGTGACAAAACATCAGGAGATGCAGCAACGTAAGTACGCTGAACCTTTGCTGTGTGTGTCTACTTAGCTCCCCGTCTGTTGCAGTATCTGTTGCGGAGTTCTGGCCGTTCGCTATGCTGCTGATAGCGGTCGTGCTTTTGTTCGTGGTGCTGGCGCACGTCTCTCTGATGCTGGTGGTTTTCTGCTGCTCCTGCTGCTGGTGTTGCCCCGGCTGCTGTTACCGGTGTTTCCCCGCTGTTGCTGCGTGTGGCGACGTGCAGGGAGACTTGTTCCACTGGTCTGGGTACACGTGGCAGAAGAAGCATTTCACGGGCTTCCACAAGTTGAAAGCTGTTGCTGTGAGTCTCTCTTCTCCTTCTTTCCCATGTTTTTCTTTTCTACGTTTCTTTGTCTTCTTGCCGGGGCCTGCATTCTGCCTGTTCACCATACCTGTCTTATTGACCTCCCTTTCTTCTTTGTCCCTCTTCGTCTGCGTTCCTTCTGCTGCATTTTGTCCGGTTTTCCTCCCTGTTACTTCTCTAGTCTTCCCGCTTCGATCGCCTGTCCGTCGTCGCTCGTGTATGTGCGTCATTCTTCCTTCCCGTCTTCACATTTCTCCTCTTCTCCGTCTTTCAACCGCGATCTTCTCGTCGTCTTCCTGTTTCTTCTCTGTTTCTCCTGGCCTTTTGTCCCACTCTTCTTTTTTGTCTCGCTCTGTCTCCTCTCTGTTATTCCTCTTGTCTGATATCTTGCCAGTTTCGAGTTTCATTCTTTATGTCCGTTTACTTGGTCTCTTCTCTGTCTGTCGCTCTCTTAGGTTTTTCAGGGTCTTGCGCCGCCACCCCTCTCTTATATCGCAGCCTTTTCTTCTTTTTGTTCTTCTTTGATACGTTTTACTTCCTCGTTTCCAGTGTTTGCTCCTGGTTCCGCTTCCTCACAAGTGTCTGTAATCCATTTCCTCCTCCATTCTCTTCTTTCGTCGTCGCCTCCTTTTTCCTTTCGGCTTGTGCTTACGTTTCCTCCCCCCTTCTCATCCCCTCTTCCTCGCTTCCGGCTCCTCTACGTTCGTTCAGTTGCGCTCGTTCTCCTGGTGTCTGTGGCTCGTCAGCGTTCTTCTTCTTCATGACCGCGTCTTTGTGGCGTTCACCTTGTCTCGCTCCCTTCTCCCCCAAGCTTTTGCGGTTTCTTCATCGTTCGTCTTCCCGGCTTTCGCCACACTTGGACGCGTTCGCTCTCTCAAGACGCTCTCGTCTTGTCCACGCATGTGTGTGTGTATATTATTGGATGCTCACAGATGCATATGTATACAAGTACGCTGGCGTATTTGTCTGTACACACATCAATACATACATCTGCTTTCTTACGTATACGCATAGACATTTGCATGTGCACACACACGTGGTAGGCATTTACGTGTGTGTCACTTAGGAAGAATGAATTTGCGTGTCTAACCCTTTTTGCGCAGCAGCACCTTTTAGTTTTACTGCATCAGCACACAGACGTACGGGTGTTTCTCCTTTGCGCGCAGGCAGAGAGCTCTTTATGTGTGTTCACTGACATACGTATACGGAGACGTGTTTCTATATCTCTATTTCGCTTTGTGTGCGATTCTGTCTAAACATTTAGATACTGCTGTACTTATCTGTGTACTTCTCTGTATGTCACAAGATGCGTATACACGTATATACGTACATGTTTATGTACGTGTGGTCTCTGTGCACAGAAACGCAGTTGCTAAGACGTGTGTAAATCTCTAAACGTACGTGTACTCGTTTTTGCGTACGTATGTACCCCAGCCGGCGGATCGTTGTTGAGGCGTCGTTCTGTGCAGATGTGTGAACTTGTGTGGATTTTTCTCCTCAATTTCCTGCCACCCGATTGCTGTACCGCTTCAGCACGTAAAAGTAGTAGGCGGTGGAGCCGGCAAGCAGTAGCTGCGCCTCTACGCAGACGTGCACACATACGTGTGGACACGGTCGGCGTGTGGGTACGTACCCCCTATAACAGCTCCTTTTACGTGTATAGCCGTTATATCTGCTGACAATACTATACATTCGTTCCACGTCTGCCTGCGTGCTAGAGCGCTTTGTGGGCTACAAAGTGAATAGTAGAAGCAAACGAGCAAGCTTAAGCACGAACGTTTGGGTCTGCAGCTGGAGGTGTGCGTATTCACGTATGTGCGTATTTTATGTGTGTTGCCTCTCTTCACGGCTTGCACGCTGCAGACGGAAGGAACACATAAGACATCTGGGCATTACGCTTTTCTTGCGAACGTATGTGTGTGGTCGTACGCAATCATCTGGAGGAAATACATATTACCTCGTAGGTGAACGCGGAGGTTTCCGCGGGCAGGCTCTGCGACTTCGGCCGTTCCGCTCGGATAGTTTGAAAAAAGTGAAACATGATGTCAGCGTCTACCTCGCGTGCGGGCCTAGGTGGCCCGTGGCCTAACCTCATCGACATACGTGTGCACGTCTACATAGATATACACATGGAGCTTGGGAGTGTCGCAATGCTGTTGTTTGATTTACGGGGGCTGCTGCAGTTCGACCGAAGAGGAAACCTGTGGGCAGTGAACACGGCCTGCGGACTGGCGGTGTGGGAGGAAGCCGCGCAGCAGTGGAATCTGAAGGTGAGCAGGGGCATATGTGTCGTCGTGCAGAGTTTGGCAGAGGCCGGTTGCGGCAGCTGCACACCGTCTCTGTGTGTCCTCTGCAAGTTTACTTAAAAAGGCGCATACCTTTTTACTACTCGTTTTCCTTCTCGTTTTGCCAGTACTTTTCCCAAGTCAGAAGACACAGCCAGCCACTGCGACTGTTCTTCCTTTCTTCAATCGTGACGGCATATACTGAGTACCCGAGGTACGCATCCGCGCTATTAGTCTTACCACTCGGCCAGTAACGAGTGAATTCTCCTATATACCACTACTTTTTTTACCTTTTATTCGTGTCCTAGCAGTCTCGTCTCATGCAGTCTAGTTGCCGGAAGTAGTGAAACGCAAATAAAGAAATGCGTATTGAAAATATAGATGTATATATGTACACGTGTGTGCAGAGAAAGAGGAAACTATGACATGAGCGTGTCCGTTTCTGTGTGGACAGACGGTTGTGCCTTTGTGCGCCGTTTTCTCTTGTTCCCCTCCGTTCTGTCCATGGAACAGTTTTAGTAAAACAGAGTAGTTGTGCTACGTAGCAGGGCTGCTCGCGGGTGCGGGCAGAGTCCGTAGGGCGTGTGTGTACGCCAGTATGCTATACTAAACGTCAACGGCTGCATCAGGAACATCTGGTTAGCGTCAGCCTCACGAGCAGCACCCCTTGACTAGTGGAGCCAACATGTCAGCAGCAGCAGCACCTCAACTGTTGTTGTAGGTACCATGGCACGTATTGCTATCAGTAGGTGCTATTTTCTTCTTAAGTCCCAGTGCCTGTCTGCAGCGACAGCTGGACGTCCGTTTCGCAGGGATATCTTCAGTACGACAGCAACAGCACGCAGCGCAGCACCGGCAACTGCAGCATACCTGTTGTTTAAAAGACGCGGCAGCACCCCCATCTTCAAGCAGCAGCAACACGAACAGCAGCGCCATCCACCATTTCAGCAGCAACACCAGCAACACACTCGAACTAGCAGCTGCAGCGTCGTTACTGTAAGTGCAGCAGCTTTCCTGGATCGTCGGGCGTAGCAGCACCTCCTCAACAGCAGCAGCAGCAGCTGACATTCACTGGTAGCAGCCTCACACCCTGTGTGGCAGCAGCAGCAGTAAGAGTTTCTCATCAGGGACGGCAGCAACTTTACTCCAGCTGCGGCAACGCGTCAGTAGCACTTAGACATCACCAAAAGCCCTAGCGGCAGCAGCATCGCAGTAGTGCTCGAAGCACCAGCGACACCTTAGGAGGCACGAGCAATCCTCGTCTTCCCAGCAGCGGGAGCAGTACGTCGACGTTAAAACAGCAGCGACAGGTTGCATCCGGGTGCCAGCTGGCGCGATATAGTCAGCAGCAGGAGGAGCGTCATGCAGCAGAAAGAGCTGCTTAGTGCTGCAGAGGAACGCCTGCGGATCTAATGTAGCGAGGGTTGTTGCTGCGGCTGGCACACGTAAAACTTTTACCCGAGTGTGAAGAGTAGCAAGAGCAAGACGCACTTTGCAAAACCTCAAAAGTAAATAGATTCTGAATAACGAAAGGGAACACAGATGTGCAGTCGAATGAAGCTCTACACATGTGGGAAGAGACAGGCCCGTGTCTGTGTGTGTGGGTGGGTATATGTGTATCTGGAGACGCAGCGTGAACGCACGCATATATCGGCGTACGCGCGTACCCTCCTCTGCACGGGCTGACTCGTGGTACACTCTTTCGCACTTATAACGATTACTGCGTGCACACCGTCGGGCGTGTCCTCCCGTGAAGTACAACTGTTCCTCGTACGGGCGTGGACTCTCTATATGCGCGGCACACCGTTTCCATACACGTGTCCGCAAGCGTGTCCGTGGCACCGTTACTTTGGGTAGAGCGTAGAGCGTAAAGGTGCATACAGGGCCGCAGCTGCGCGCCGTTGTCTGTTTCCCCCCTTCCATACGTGTACACTGCATGTACACGAGGACGGTCTGCTACATCTAATATATGTATGTACGTATACACGTGTATGGGTACCAGTACGTTTGTTGCGAGCAAATACTCGAGGATGTCCGTGCTTTGCGCATGTCTGCACGAGAATGTATACCGTGTGAATGTGCGCGCGCCGTGAGCTTCCTTCTTCATGCCTGCGTATGTAAACGCCGTCGAGACGGATGAGGCAAACGCAAACGTCGCAGGGGATACGTGCATTTCTGCGCCACTTGCAGACACCTTCGTCTGCGCTGCTCCCCTTCTCTGGGGGGTCAGTGCACACCTGCGACGTACTACTCGCTGGCATGCGACTCCGTTTATTTCCGCCTGTTACTGCCCATATACCCTCGTCCTGACACGCGCGTGTACACGAGCGTCTCTTTATACATACGCGGTGATGCTGCTTCCTCAATATATCTCGCCGCGGCGCGAAACTACACACGTGTAGTGTACACATTTGTGGACCTGAATGCCGGCAGCAGCTTAAATGTATATGTATGTATATATACATATGTATATATATATGTATATATATATATATGTGTAGTGGGAAGCTGCGGATGGATAATGATGGCCTGTGTGTATGACGCAGCATGGCTGTGGTGCAGAGGTTGTACTAGTGGAGGTGCAGTACTCGAGCTCAGGACGGCGCGCCAGTCGGCAGCGGGTCCATGTGGTGGCAGCGTGTACACTTTTCCACACACACGTATATAGGCAGAACAACTTGTAAGATTGTGCCTCCTCATATTTTTACATGAATGTCCATACACCCGTGTTACGTATTTTACGCATATCGTATATAGGTGCACGTATCCTGTACTGCCACATACATAAATCTCCATGTAATATTGGTTCCACTTTTGTGACTTTTCATCACAAAAAGTCTGAGATACTTACGCCTCCACGCGGTGTGGCTTCCGATGCAGTACGCGAAAGTGAGCAGCCGGGGTTGTCTTTGCGCCGTTTTGCTCTGTTAGTTTGTCGCTGCCCGGTATTCTCATGCACACGTATAGAGAGTGGAGGAAAGCGTTCACTCATGTAGGACTGCGTCTATAGAGATGTGTCTATGCTTGCCATCACGTCATTCTTTGCTTTGTATGTATAAGAAATGCCGTGCGTGTGTGTGGATACGTGCATCATCCTTTCTTCTTCGCAGGATGTTCCAGGGAACGTACGCCTGCATACGCTGGCGTTCGACGAAGTTAATCGACTGTGGATTATTGGGAAACATGGAGAACTGCTGGTGCTCGCTGGCAGCAAGTGGGTGAATTACGGCTGGGTGGCCTGCTGGCGCCTGCGCGATATTTCTTTCCGGTGGAGCAAAGAAGCTATAGAGAAGCTGCGGTCGCGTAGATCGATGGGCACTGTCATGAAGGTCGCCTCTCCAAGCAAACACGATCTGTCCCCACCGAGTGGACCTGCACCTCCTCCGCCTGTTCCTCCTGCTGCTGGAGGTGTGGCGTCTCCGTCTTCTCCCGTTGGTGCCGCCCCCTCTTCTCCTCGTGTACCGCCCGCTGGCCTGAAAATCTAATCCTTGGCGCAAGAAGACATCTTCTCCTGCTGCGGCTGCTGCGCCTCCAAATGCTAGACGAAGACACGTTCGCAGAGCGTCGAGGGACCGTGGTCTGCTGCGGCTTACACTGTGCATGTATGCCTGCTAATGCAGGCTTTTTTGTATGGCATTGTTTACCTGAAGATTTGCTGCAGCTGCAGAGGTGCTGGAGGCCTTAGCAGAGAAGAAGCAACGACAGGAAGGAAGTTGAGGAGGGGGAGGAGGAACAAAAAAAGGGAAGCGGAAAGAGGATAAAAGAGACGGGAATACGACAGTTGACGCATAAGTGTACGTTCTTTCAAATCCGTGTGTGGTATTCAGACGTGTGTGTGTACATGTGTCTCTATGCGCATATGTATGTGTATCTGTTTCTGAATAGAGACACAGCCACAGACGCGAACACGTACAAAATGGAGAGGTGACGTGTAGAGAAGGACGAAAAGGAGAGGCAGGCTTCCGAGGTAGATGGCACTAGAGGGGCTGCAGGAGAAGATGAAATGAAGTAAATGCCCGTATAGGTGTGTGCACAGGTGTGCACGTATATGTTGAAGTAAATGTGGTAGTAGACAGGAGCAAAAAACGTACGTGCATATTGACGTATAGGAAAAAAGCAGGCAGAAGAAAAACGAAGAGTAAGCAGAAGGGGAGGCAGCGCAGTGGAAAAAAGAAGAGGGGTAGATGTAATTGCCCGTATGCGCGTTTCCGTACACATGCATACCTGTCTCCTCACCGCTGAAGACGCACGAGAACGAAAAGGAGTGCAGGGGAGGAGAAAGTTGAAGGCGTCAAGGGCATTCGAAAGAGGGGTGTAAAGGCGGGGAAAGAGGAGAAGGAGCGGTTGAGAGAGAATGACAGAGCGAAGAAAATGGGGACGAGGGATTTCGTAGAAAAGTACGAGGAGGAAGAAGAAAGGCGAAGGAGGTGACGACGGACGTGGCAAAGAAGGTAGATGCGCTTACAGTTGCATACCTTCGATCACGAAATAGTGTACGTGTGTATATACATGTATTATATGTGGGCTGTGTGTTTGTGTTTTCACTCCGTACACGTAATAAGGAATCAAGAATAATATTTGCGCACATGTGTGACAACTGTACGTTTGCGGTGTGTGTACGTAAATATGACCGTGTAGAAGTGGGACCCGAAGGTGAAGATGCAGTTTGTTGGAGGGACTGAATGTCACGGATGGAGGAAACACATGTCTTTTTTGATGAAGGAAGACACTCGTCTCCACAGAGTCGATGCACCTGAGTTTTGTGTCTGCTTTGTATGTACGCTTTTTGCAGTCAACTCGGCAAGTTTGTGTACGTGTGTGTACGCCTCTGAGGGTGACTGCAGGAGGAGGGCGATGCGAAGTGTGCTAATGTCTGCACTTTTAACGGCACGATGATGTGAGTAGTTCGATACTACTTACCAAACGCAGCGGTCCGTACGCCTTTACGTATCCAGGGACATTTCCACGTAGTAGTGGTGTACACACACCTCGCACCCCGGGGTGTATAAATACACGTCTACCGGAGTTGCACACACGGGGCACGCTCGCGTGATGAGGGAACTTGCGCTGTAAGTTTTCACATCGCCACCGAATGACTCGTGCACAACTTTGTGGATAATCTTTGGCACCAGGAGGAGCGCGGAATACGATGATCACATTTAATTGTGGTGCTGCCACGGCAGACGGACGAACGGCACAATAGCGATACATCACGCGAATACAGGTGTTCGGTAAGACTGCGTGACTGTTGCAGAGATACGTGGGGAAGAAAAATATTATCGTGGCCGCTTGTGGTGTTGTTTTTTCACTGGTTAGGCTTCTATCGCTGTTCGCACGCGCGAGCTGCAGCGTCGCTGTTGGCGTGTGCCCACCGTTGCTATTGCTATTTTTCACGTGCTGCTCGTCCTACGCCTCATTTTTTTCATTGCGGGCGCCGCTGCTGCTGGTAATGATGGTATTGTTCCACTGGTAGACACGACCGGGACATGACCTGCCTGCCGTGTTCTCAGTAGAATCGAGCGTGAGCCTCATAATTGTGTGCGCCCCGGTGCTATTCGTACCTAGGCATTTTGCGTGGCTACTGCTTATTCGTGAGTAGCTGTATGGCTGCTAAGGGACAGCAGCGCTCCCCTTTTCAGGCAGCAGTGGCCTCGACCCGTTCTTGCTACGGGTAGACAGCAACTATATTCATGTAAAGACGCAGCTTGACAAGCAGTTGTGAGCAACGTGTAGTACTGCAATTCCATCAACCAGCAGGATCCTCGTAAAGTGTACCCAGCAGTTTCTACGTCGAGGCAGCGCTGCTAACGTCCTTGATAGTGCGAAAACAACCGCGCTTCTCAGCGACTTCTTCCTTTGTATATAACAACCGCAATATTTTTGTGAACCGGAAATTATTACCAAAGACCCACGTTACTACATTGAGTATCACAACGAGGCAATATCACTGATACTAAGCGGCACACGTGGAACTCGTCTAGGGCACCGGTATTAGAAACAGAAGGAACACTCGAGGAGACAGTGTCTCTTTTGCCGGCATTACCGTTACATTACCGTGAACAGGCAAGTTGAATGACACGCACAAGGGAGGCTGGCACGCTGTGTGCGCAGACTTATGGATGATACAGCGCACGTCATTGGAGGAGAGTGCGATGTATAGATTAGCCGAAGTAAACTCTGTATGCGTCTTTCCCTCTCTGAATTGGCACATCTTTTCACACAGATACACGCGTATACACTGAACCGTGACTCTGCAGTGTTCGGCAAGGTATATCAAACGTCGGTGCTATTGATATCAAATGGGAGTTTTATACAAATGCACACATATACATGAATAATATGTAGAATACACGTGCCTGAATAAATAAGTATATATATGCATGTATGTATATGTAGGGCATTTATGTGATTCGCAACTTGGGGTGTCGTGTGGACACCTGTGGGCTTCCAGTTATCAGGTGTTGCCCCCAGAGTGGAGACAAAATGTTACCTTTTTTCACAGAAACGCGTTACGCGTCAGCACCGTCTGTTGCTCATTCCAATTCCTTCATGTACAGCGCAGCACGAATGTTCTGCGGATCCATCGCCTCGTGTTGCTGCCTTTGGCGCGGGGACATCCACAGACGCTGAATTTCTTCTTCTTCTTCCTCCTCTTTTGTATTCCTTCCCTCTTTTTTCTGATGTTTTCTTTCCTTTTCACTCGCGTTCCCGGCTTGCTGCGGATCTCGCCCCCTGCGTGCAAGCTCTTCGTTCCGCTTCTCTATTGCCTCAACAGCTGCTCTCCTTTTTCCCTCTTTCGTCCTAGCAATTTCAGCTGCTTCTTTCTCGTCTTTCTCCTCTCGTAACAGGTGCGTCAGCAGCTTTTCTAGCTTTTCCGTACTGGCTGTGCTTTCGCGTCTTCGCTGGCGCTTACTGCTGCCTCGACTGTTTGCTGTCCGGCCCTTCTTAGTCTCTGTTCGTAGTAGCGTCTCCCTTTCCCCTGTTTCAACCTCTTCTTCCGCGAAACCGACTGAACTTGACTTTCCAGGGCCTGTTTTCTTCTTCAAATCCTTCACAACTTCTACGTCGTCTTCTGTGTTTTGCTGGTTTCTGTCCCCTTCACCTGTGCGCAAGACTAGTTTTGCTGTGTCCCTCCTTGTCAGTCCCGTTTCTTGTATTCCTCTGCCGGCTTCCTCTCCATCTTCTCCCTCCACAGATCCTTTACCGCCGTTGTGTGTGTATGAGTTACTTTCGATGCCACGTTTCTCCTCTTCACCTTTTAGATCCTGCGTTTTTGCTTGAAGGGCGTCTCGGTGCCGTCTTTCTCTGTTTGCCTGCTCTCCTGAAGGCAGTTGCACGTGCTCACTCAACATAGCAAATTCCTTCTCTTTCACTTGCCGTCGCCCTGATGTCCCTTGTTGACAGTGTTTTTCTTCTGTTGTTGGTAGTTTTTGCTGCTGCCATTCTTGCTCGTAAAGCTCTTGAGATTCCGTTCCCGACTGCAGCCCTCGGTGTTGTTCTGCGTTCTGTTGCGTGCTCTTCTGTTGCGGCGCCACCTCCTTCGGCTGCAAATGCCGCTGTTTCTTGTGCGCGCGGCCTTCCTCCTGTTCTTTGTCTGAGTACTGTGGCTTTTTCCTTGCCTTCTGTTTTCCGCCCTTCTGTCGTCTATTCTGTCTGGGATGCTTCTTTGTCCACGGTGTACTCAGAAACTCATCTAATTTGCCTTCTCTGTACAGCTGGAGTATCCGCTGTCTCTTCCGCCGTGCGCGCTCCACATCGTGGCGAGTATCTGAAATCTTTTGGAAGCAGTCATCTTTGCAATCTCGTTCACAGCCCTTCCATGCTACACAACGCCCACGATCTGCTGCACACCAGGAACACTTTTGCTGCCTCGTAAGAGAGGCGCCCAGCCCCCCACAACTGACCCCACAGACTGCTTGGCACAACGCGTCGCCTCCTTCAGAAACGGCTCCACCAAGACTAGTAGACGTGTCCACAGGATGGGCAGTGGTAGTGAGGCTGGATATGGTCGTGGCAATTTTATTGCCTTCTGGCGATGAAGGGCTCTCTTGAGCGATATTATGCAGCAGGGAGGAGGGGAAAACAGAGTGCAGAGAACGACCTGCGCTCTGTCCGCCAATATCGCCGCTGCCGAAGGCCTTGATGCTTCTGATAACACTTGAGCTACTGTTGCTACCGCTGCTGCCGGCGCTGTCCGCGTCTTCTCGCCTCTTCCCAGGGATTTGCCCAAGTGCGGTAGTGGCGACGTCCCGCTCAACAGCGGCAGTGTCCGCATATGCTTCCAGATTCTCGGGGATGTCTGCTTGCCGAGTTTCCCCTTCACTCTGAAATAAACTGTGAGCGGCTGCCGAACTCCCAACACAGCTGCGTAGCGCATGAAGGCAGAGTTGACAGAAGGGCCTCAAGGCTCCGAAACCGTACTGAAGGGAGGCCTTGGTCCATTTTTCCCGAGCGAAGAAGGACGGTCGCTCGTTTTCGATAGCTTCATCTGACAAATCGACATATATTTCCTTCGCGGGGAAGCGGAGCTGTTCTTGCATAGATGCGTCGGCAGGTTTCCGCTCGTAGACGCTGCTTCCGCGGGTCGCTTGATTCACACGTGAAGTTGCATTTTCCACTGCGGATTCACCACTATCTCGAGAACTGCTGTTTCTTTGCATGCGAGTTGCATTACCTTCACGCGTGCTGTGGTATCTCTTGAAGGTGCTGCTCATCTTTTTAGCAACGGGAGGTTCTTCAGGCGTAACTGCATTGTTTTCGCGTGACAAGTCATCTTCTCTTCCTCGGCTTTTTCCTCCTGCACTACCCTCCTCGCTCGCGCAGAGCTCGTCCTGCTCACGTCGCCGGTCAGTTTCTTGTGCTGTGGGTGTAGACGCAGTCACCGGGGATGGTGTTCTTCGCTCTGGTGCAAATTTTGCACTTTCTGTCGCTGTTTGTGTCTCTGCGGTTCGTCCACCTTCTATTGCTTTTCTTTTTGCCTGTGATATAGCCTTGTTTGCAGGAAAAACTGGTGCACGCCCGCCAGCAGCTTCTTCGTGTTCTGTCCGTACGCAGCAAGATCCGTGCGTTGTTGTACGTCAGTATGCATATATATACAGGAACAAATTTTCAGCCACACGTACACGGAAGTCTTCCTGTGTACACATATATATGCACTCATTCATCTGTTTCTAAGCAGGCATAGGGCCATGAGTGTGTGGGTAAGCGCATAGATAGGTTGAAAAAGAGGTACATTTATGAACAGATATACCACATCTTCGTTATGTCTACACATATACACATGTGTACGTGTGTACCTGTATACGCATGGTTCGAGGACTAACACATTCCTGCGAAGATAAATTTTAAAACGTAGACAGGTATTCAGGTGTACGCATATACAGCGATACGGAAGATTCTGCACGCGTATCGGTTCAAATATCTGTTGTAGTACATAATTGAATGCACACGTAAACACACGTACACGTAGTGCATGCAGGCATGCCTGTATACGAACGCGTCTGAATGAAAGGTGGTATCCGCAGGTGTGCGTATACATATTATTACCCGTGTGCAAGTGCGCACGTGCATTTACCAGTACATAAATGTGTAGCTTACAAGTAGACATTGCGGCGTGCATATGAAGGGAAACAATAACTACGAAAAACTAGAGATCTGCACTAATGGAATCAAATGGAAAGCTCCACGAATGTCTTCGTGACCCACTCCCGTACGCATGAGGATAGAAAGACTTCTTGTACGCCTCTTATTGAGATTTCCTAAATAATACGTATTTGTCTAATTATTTTGGAGGGGACCTTACATTCGTCGTGCACCGAGTTTCACCTTATCTCCTCCAGCACTATTTGATATTCGTGTGTGTATATGCACAGGCATCACACTGGATAAACACGACACCTAGAAATCGATCAAATGCAAGACGAACGCCGTGTCTGCTGCCAGAATCTCCCTCTTCATGTCCTTCTTCACCCACGACTCTTCTTTCTGCTCATCCTTCTCATTCGTGTTCTTACAAAATTCTTCCTATTCTACCAGTGTCTCGTTCTTCCCAATGACAGTCCGATTCCATTTTCTCCCCTTGGCCCGTTCATCGTCAACTCTCTTCCTGATGTTGACCCCTGCGCTGCTCTTCGAATTCTTCTACCACCTAGTCGGCCTGTTGTTTTTTGCACCGGCTGTGCTGGCACTCTTGCATATACAGCTGACCAACATTTCCACGCACACCTGTGTACACTATGATGCCCTATGTATGGTAGTACTGGTTGTGTACAAAGGCGGGCTCATACATACATACGCACGTACATACTACATTCATACATACGGACGGACAAACAGACAGACAGAGACACACATTCACACAGAGGGGTACCTACCTTAACATTCACTCCACAGCTATGTATATATATATATGCGCAGTATGTGTCAAACATCACATTCGTCGGTATGTGTATTCAAACAAACATACTGCGGCTATATCCACAGGTGTGTAGATTTATACATGATGCCCGTCCACACAACGGTGCGACTGCAGCACGTCGGTGGCACACAGTTCTAGTGTAGATTTAGTCAATGTATTCCTGTGCACGGAATACTGTGTGTCCACCTGTCCTTGCATATTACGCCCCCCGCTCGTAGGAACTTTGCTTCGCGTGTGTCTCCCCTGTTCTCCTTTGCTCCTTGTCATTACCGCTTACTGTGTGCTTCAAATACCGCGGTATGCGTACTTGCTGCAGCTGTGCCAGGCAGACGGGTCCGGCCGTTACTGGTGCTGCTGCAGTGTGTACAACTGCTGCTGCCTCGGCCGCCTATTGCTCGTGTTGCTCCCGTCACAAACCTCTTACGCTATTGCCGTCCGTTTACGTGCTGTACTTGCTCTAGGCAGACGTGCTCCTGCTATACCGTTTCCCGTTGCGAGCCACTGTTCAGCAGCAGGACAGGTCCGATCTGATGGTGCCATTTCCTTTTCCGCCGCTGCACACCGGCCGGGAGCAACAGCAGGAGTGTCTTCAGAGAAAGCAGGGGTGTGTGGAATGGCGGGAAACAGGAGTTTTCCCTGAACTGCGAGAGGAGAAGAATTCGTAGCAGCAAGAAGGGCATCTCTTGTAACAGGCTGTGATTTGGCAGCAGCTGGAAGAAGAGCTTTCGGACTGCACCGCATAGGAGTGGCTTGCTCAGGGGCAGCAGCGAGAGGAAAAGAACTGGGAACACCAGCATACGTGGCGACTGTGGTGGGAGGGGAAGAGGCAGAAAGCCAGGGAGCAGCGACGCGACATACGTCTTCGTGACTCTTCCGTTTCAGAGCGGCTGTTGCTTCAGTTGTCTGTGTCAATGCTGATGTTCTCTCTGAGACGAGAACGAGCAGAAGTAGCATCAAGAGCGGCGACAAAGAATCGCGCCTTACTGCCCTTGCTCGTAAGAATGCTCCGGCTGCGTGCTTCATCTTCGTTGTCCCACCTTAGCCTCGCTGTTGCAGTAACGAAGCAACAATCGAACCGCATGTGGGCCAAGGAGGGCTGTGACGTCAAGTTTGCGTACACAATGTTGCGCACACACTATCAACGCTACACGCACTGCCACCACCGATGCGTGTGAACACGACCTTTAGCAATCAAAGCAGGATCTGCCGCGACTACTCCCTCTGCAAATTACTATTTACTTCGCTCTTCACAGAGTGGGTGAAAAGACTGCATCTATCTACGTGCGTATCCCTACGGTCCTTCTACATATTCGGGTTGCTGCCAGCAGCACATACATTCGGCAGATATGCGTGAACACAGTTACCGTCACTCTAAAGCCGCACACGCACACTTTTCGCTGTGGGATTGAGTGCGTTTACATATACGTGAATTTACGTACGTCTTCGTATATATTTATATACATATATATATATATATATGTACGTGACTGCGCGTAGATTGACTGTATTCTGCCGGGACTAGCAGCGCACTGATGTAGTTCCTAAACCGTCTTAGTTTTTATGCGTAGCGTTCACTGATTTTGCACGTGTCCCTGTGTTCATCCTGTAGACGTCTGTGCAGCCATCTTGTACGAAAGAACTAGTCTCATCTGGAAGGCATACTGACATCTGCAGAAGCGAATATATACAACAGTATTGAAAATGTTTCTATCCACGAAGCATCAGGACGAATTACTGTGTAAGTGTTGAGAGAGGAAGAGGAGAAGAACCAGAATGGGGGGGCGGGGGGAACGACGTGATGGTACGCCTGCGCAGAGAGAGAGAAGACTGACACCCACACGTACCTACCTACATAGTTAATACATAGCTGGGCGCTCTCTATACGCGTAGTTATCATGTACACACACGCACACATGTGTTTATGCCTCTACGACAATAGACGCTGACCTCCGCGACGCACGCGTATACGAAGAAAATTGCTCGCCAAGCCCGTAGGAAACTGCCCTTTACTGCCTCACTCTCAAACTTCACTAGTTACGAGTCGTATGTCTGGTTTGAGAGAGTCGCTCCTACAGGCGATACAGTTAGGCTCATGCTACACATGCAGACGGCTTCTCAGTTGTTCACTGAGAGGCGTCGGAATTCTTTTTACCAAAGCAACGCATCACCTTTGCCTGCCTCCGTGCATACGGCGAGAAGGGAGCTGTGGCAGATGTGTCTACCAGGTGGTCGCCTACGTATGTCCTTAGGGACACGTCAGTATGGATGTGCCATAGATGACGACAATTGTGTGACTGTGCAGATATGCGTGGCATGTGTGCTGAACACTTGGATATATTCATTCACTCACAAAGTAGGGCGTGCGGATGTCTTCGGGATGAACCCTTCTGCGCGTTACTGGTAGAGTTTCTCCGCACAGCAGTAAAAAATCGAGTGACCCTAAAAACTGCTTGGGGACTGAAATTTCTGTGTCTGCACGAAGTCAATATTTCTGTTTGATGAGAACGGAATTTTCTCACATGCGGACGCTGGTGTGGACCTGCCCGTATACTCTGTTGACCTCCCGTACCTTTGTTGTACACGCCTTCCTCTGTACGGCGCATGTACATCTCTACCTCACTGGAATTGTAGGAGCCCGGAACTCCACAGGTCACCTTCAAGGCACATTCATTCTCTTTAACTTCGATATGTGTATTTGTGCGTGTGTGTGTGTGTGTGTGTGTGTTTGTGCATTCCTAGAGGTACACACGCGTCAGGACACTGAGTACATTCAATGTTCACCTCTCTTTAGGCGTGTGGTGATACCGGTTATCTAGGTCGAACCGCGTAGGCCTCCAGCGGTACGCAGCGCGAGAATATATGTGTAATTTTCCGTGTTGGACCGCGCGCACTCGGAAAGTAGGAGGCAGAAGGAAAATAAGGATCGATACACGCTCAAGTGGCGTCCCGGTTAACGCTTGACACGGAAACGCTGCTTGCTCGCGGGGCTAGTCTTACACACAGGTACGCTGCCATTTGTACTGATACGTGCAAGTACGTATACTTGTGTATCTTTACCTAGACGTCTACTTGATGTTTCTTTGCCACTTCACAGACACGTGCAAACATTCGTAGTACGGGACTCCTCGAAGAGTATGCAGAGAGACACGCGTACGGATGCACAGGTCTACTGGCCTGTCTTTCAAAGCACAAAGCGCGGTAGGTCTCACGTTTTGTCACTGTTTCCTGAGCAGTCGATTCGATGGAATTTGGTTGGGTTGGCTATCCCGTAGCGTTCTTCGGCAGAAGTGTCTCTCTTTACTCAGTTCTGCGGAGTAAAGTCGAGCGACGCTGTGCTCCTCGCAGGCGTGCGTACTTATTTGTACTTTGACATGTATGAGTATGCAGAAGGAGCTTCAGCCAAAGTTGGATGAATTTTGTAGAAACACACGACACGGGTGTTTGGGCATTATCTCGTGCAGCTGCGAGTACAATGATTCATTCAGCGGAGAAGCGGACAGCTTGTCAAAATGTGAAGGAAAGACAAACTCACGCATCCTGCTTATTCTACACAGCGCGTGGAGCTCTTGCGAATGTGAAGTAGTCGTTGGTTGTTGAACTGGGAATAAATACCTCTAAAAGAGAAGTTAACAAAGCATACCGCCACCAGATCTACTGCTCGGTTGTCAGCAACATGTGGACTGTAAGGTAAACTGACGACTTTGTCATCAAATCGTAGGACGCGAAATGGACGTACGGTGTGATGGCAGTTGACCCCTCGAAGTTCGTGGGTGACACGAAGACGCGAAGGTGTAGAGGGTTAGGTAGGCACACGCACACGCGTGGCCTGAACCAGCTCAGGACAAACGCAGGAGATAGGGTGCATTTTCCTTACATGTACGTGTGTGCTTGTGCAGATAGCACTCACTTGGGCCCCGAAAGCAAGCGTGTATTCATTGCGGGAGGTATCAATATACGGCAAACTCTCACGTGTACTTTTACTCGTATGGTCAATATGGATCGCTACCAGGAGCGCAGCGGTGCACACTTGCGCAGTTCTGTGATGTGCATCTCGCCGTCCACACTGAAGGTGAAAGCGTCAGATGAAACCATGTGGCCTGCCCTTTGCGCCTGTAGAGAAGCGGTTGTGCCAGCAGGCTGCAGGTAGTCTCAGTTACCCACATGTGTACGCTACCACACCTTTCTGTACGCGCGTACGTTTGTGTCTATATGCACAAACGTATTAGTCGGCCTGGTAAAAAAAGTTGATTCCCTGGAGGAATCTGAAAAGTGAAACGCGGTCTACACATACGTAACTGAGCGTTCAAGTGCAAACCCGTATGTACCAACGGATGGCTACATCTTTTTACTTTGTGTGCAACCACGAGGGCCGGCTTGTTATTTTCGAACCTGTGCATACCGTGCTACTGAGCCGGGGGATAGGAAACTTTGACGAGGTCGAAAGAATGAAGAGAGAGAGCGGGGAGAGGCACCGAGATTCCTTTCAGCGGATATAAAATTACGAGAAACACGGGAGCATAGCCGACGCAGGTTGGAATGGAAGAGATTCTGCCTCAACACGACTTTCAACAGAAGAGCAGAGCAAACAATATAAGTAGAATTCGGATACCCGGATGACCGTTGAAGGCAATCACGCCTCACAAGGAGATTTTTGTCATACACGATGTCAGGGAATCATGCGACATAACGAAGAAAGAAAATGGTACATCGATAGGAGATTTTAGTGGTCTAGATTGCAGAGGGGCATGTGCCTTCCCCTTTTTCAGGGAGACAGAAGTCCTTCTCACGCGGTCACCGTACGCAGTACCGAGGCATAAGGGCTATTAAACAGAGTAACGCAAACTTCGTTATGAACGGAATGGTGACGCACTTACCATGTACACTGTTAAATACTATGTTGATGCTTATTAACCTGATGGCTTAGTAGAGAGAACTTCTGCCCTTCTGTAATAGCATTGTGCATCATGACAAATATTTGATCGCGCATCCCAGAGACGATCTGCCATCGGCTGTGTCCAGGATAAATGAGAAGGGAAAAGAAAATTCGACGCTTGACTTCGATCAAGAGAGAACAATTTTGACTACCGGATGCAATAAGACGATGAGAGTAATATACATCCATGGGGAAATAGTGGGACGCGTACGGAGAAAGACGCAAATATACATCTCGTGACGCAGAATCGACCCACTAATGGTGTCACGCGTAGAACCAAGTAAGATAATCACTTACTCCTCTTTTTAAGACTAAAAGGATAGCGCGATACCGAATGAGAAGCCGTCACGGCCGCTCCATAAGTGGGGAAGACCCTGCATTAAGTTTACTGCCTACGTTAGTACGTCGAGAGTTCACTCGATCGTGTTTCGAGTTTAAGACAGGCACGCAGCTGACTGTATAAATCATGTACCCCAAAAAAATTTGGTCTGTGCCACTGAAAGAAGCAGCCGCAACACGTATACATAAACCTTAATATATAGTGCTGCTTCTCGTCACCTTGCTGAGGAGGACGTTCCCGTTGACGCTGGACTTGTCCGACTGCGTCCACAATACTAACACGTGAAGTTCGTCAGGAGGACGCACGGTCTGCGGAAATTCAAGATCACAGCAGTTTTTGACGTGGATAGCATACACCATAGAAAAAGTTTCCGACGCAAATGTTCTGTACGTGTAGTACAGCTATACGTCTGCAGGTGACAGACTTTCAGTAAAATATACCTTGCTGACGAAACTTGATAACCTTTCAAGGTCATCCACGGACGCAGAGAGTCCGGCGGGTGCAATACGTGCGCACAGCCACCTACGGTGTATGCCACGGTAGAGGAATATGTGTACACAAGGTGACAGATGTACGTGAATAGGTGCGAGGATATCAGCATAGTTGTATGTGCATGTGTATTTCCGTATTTATACGTATGTACACATATGTACATACATACAGTTGTATGTTTACTAACATTTGCTTCCGGCTTTTAAAATGTGCGGCAGCACCGTTCAGAGCGCTGGGCAGTATTAGAGGGTAGCAGACGCATGCATGCTAAGCAGAAGTCGAAGTTACCAAGAAACCAGTAGATTAAGAAACAAGACGACGAAGAGAGAGGAAGAAACGCACCGCAAAATCTGTGCGGTCTCCCCCAGTACGCTATCGAGACCTGTGGGTCTGCACGGCAGGTCTGCGTGCTCCTGCTGCTGCTGTAGTAGGTGGCGTCCGTGTACGTGCTGTAGTGCAGTTGGTGCTACTCCTGGTGGTGGTGGTGCTGCTGCTACCACCGCTTCTCCTGCGGTAGCTGCTGGTGGCGCTGCTTGTGTGGCTGCAAGTCGGTGATTTTGTGTATGCGCCCACCAAGTTACAGAACATTGTCCTTTACAGCAGCGCGAGCGAAGCACGGGCTACAGAGTATATACAAAACGATTCAACGTGTATACAGAGCGCTAACAGCATGGAGAAACGAGGAGCCAGTCGACTAGGCTCACGTGAATGTGCACTATTATACGTGTACATCCGTCTGAATCCACACGCACACTTATCAAGGTGTGTCGAGGAAATTCGACAAAAGAAGTTTGAGGAGCACAACACGTCACAATGTTGCTGTCTGCCATCCTCTACCACGCACTCTTTAGCTCTGTGTATCCCTTCGGAAGTGTATATACATTCGCAGTGACAAAGCGTGTAAACGGACCAGCAGTGAACAGTACGGCACTTGAAATTCTCTGGGTGTAATTATTCGATTGTGGAACGGTGGGGCATGCAAAAGCGAGACAAAAACGTGTGAAGCAAGAGCTACGCAGAAGACCAGGATTGATCTTTCGTCTTGTCCAAGGGCTCCGAAATTCTAACTGTACCAAGGTGTTCTAAATACGCTAAGAGCAGCGCTCGTCACACTTTTACGTGCGCTTCTCTGCACGGAAGTATACAGACGTCCGTTTCAGATACACGAGGGAATACGCATACGGATGAAAAGTTACACATATGATAACGTGTGTTGACTCATGGCTGCAGGATACAAGTAAAATATGTACAGGCTGCTGAATACGTAGTCTTCACCTTTGTGCGTTCCATCAGTATATTTCAAATTTGTATTTGGCTTTGCCTCGTGTCTACATACGCGAAATGTGTAGAAATCTTTAAGCGTATATCTGTGTACGTATTTACATATGTCGCTACGTGTATGGGTGCATATGCGTGTGTGCGTCGCGCTGTGGACACATACATGAATATCCATATATATATATATATATGTAGTATTTCCATACGAGTGAGTCCACTCACGCCTAACCACACCCACAGATCCACTTCACCACAACTACGCTCTACACTGAGCACTCATCAGTCACAGCGTTCAACAGCCCGCAGTACTCGATTTCAAATATATATATATATATATATATGTATATCATTTTCTCTGTGTAAATCTGCGAATGGTTGGACCTTCTGGGAAAAAAGAATAGCATTTTAACGCCGACATACCGTATCCGTGCACACTTACTGATACGCGCGTCCACGTACACATTTACCCGCACATATGTAGGGTGGTTCACCTCTGTCTCTGCATTTTGTAATCACGTACATAGACAACGTAAGCGTATATAGACGACGTGATTACCGTTGTCATTTATATGAATACACGTGTATGCCGATATACAACAACAGACATGAATGTATATGCACCGCTTGCATTTTTGCTTGATACGTGTCATATGAATGCAGGTATATGCATATATAAGCATACCAGGATATCGATACATGGCATGTACGTGCACACTCACATAATTTGACGTACGCAAGAGTATGTCTGCATAACGCACCTGAGCAGACATACATACATTCACTTCGTCAGACCCATAGAAACAAAGGCGTGAGTGTGACCGCGTCTATCTTAAGTATACTCATATATTTTTAGTGGGGCAGTCCCAATACGCGCTTCCGTACAAACACATACAGACGTAGTCGTAGTCGTACATACGTATGTGTATACACACATACATAGCAACACGCACATAGGTTTAGGCATGTAGGTGTATGTGTGGACGTACGTGGATGACGACCTGCACGCCTTTTCTCGTACAGCCACGGGTACCTTATACACAGTACACCCCCAGAATGATGCAGGTATCTGCGTGCGTAGATTTGCTTGTTTTGTTTATCTTTCTGCACATACACATCCGCGGAAGCGCTTATGGATTTTTGAGTAAGGCGCGGCGTTTGTACCACTCGAGTATACATCCGTAAGTATACGCAACTCCATACATGCACCTATACACAAAAGCTGCCTGTCTCTGTATCTACAAATGTGAACGTTTACATACATATATATGTATATATATATATATACGTATGCACACACATGTGTAGGTGTACATGGCCCAAATGTACATTCGAGCATATATGTATGTACGTCCACGCCATGTCGTGTATGTACCTACAAACGTAGGCTTGCTGTCTCTGAATCCGCACGCGTCCACACACGTGTGTATATACATAAATATGCATATGTTTACGTGTACGTGCATCGAATGTGGCTGACACTCTAAGCGGAGTGGACATTTGTACCCGCATCTTTGGAGACGAGGCGGGATTGGTACTGGCACTGACTCCTGTGTGTTGTGTTCTATACTGAGTCGGTGTCGCTGCTGTTTCCCGTAAAGATATATGAGCAGCCGCAGCAGCACAGGCAGCAGCAGCTGCTTCTCTTCTTGTTGCGATATAATCAACCATGCGCCTGCCTGTATCAGCGGCAGACGTGGAAGAAGCGGCGGCAGCAACACCACTCCTCGGGCACGTGGGGGAGCAGCAGCAGCGTGCCTTTTCAAGTAGCAAGAGCAGCAGCTCCACAAAGCGGAAAACTAGCAGCAGTCCCACACCAGCGCAGCCGTACGCGACAGCAAATTAACGACACTGTATTAGAACGGTGATGTTGCTGCTGAGGTTACGCTGGGCCAAGTAGTAACATGACCCACCAGGACCAGCAACTGCGGGAGCAGCACTGGCGGCAGCAACAAGGGCTGCCGTTGCTGCAGCTCGCGAGCGGCTTGGGCAGCAAAGCAACAGCAGCGACGGGGCAGGCTGTTTCAGTAGTACTGGCTGAGCCACCAATAGCGGTACAGCCACAGCCAAGTGTGGAGCGGCGACAGCAACTGCAGCTGTAGTAGCACTAACAGCAGCCATAGAGAAGGGACAACCGTCGCTGCCGGGCAGATATGACCGCGCGCGGAGGACCAACAAGAGGAGGGCGTAGTGCGGCAGGAGAGGCGCGTACATGTGCAGAGAAGCAGCCGCTTGCACCGCACAACACAGTAGTAGCAGCAGTTTGAGCAGCACCGTCAGCGCAGACCGCGCGCTGCAGCAGAGCAGCTCGAGTGCGGCGAGCAAGTAGGGGGGGCTGCTGACTTCGAGTAACTTTGACGTTCTCTGCCTTGTCTTTCTTCCTCTTTCCTTTTCTGCGGCTGAGTTCGGCGAATTTTTTCACAACTACCTTCTTCTGCCCCGTGTCTCTCCATCCGCACGTCCCCCGCTGCCGCGGTGCCGCTGTGCTGCTGCGTCGTCGGCACTGCGTCCATCCGCCCCCCGCCCACCTTCTAAAGACGTTGTTTGACGTAGATCCTCCACCTCTTCATTCCTCGATGCGTCTGCCGCTGTTGCCTCTTCTCTTCTCCTGCCGCTGCTGCGACACTCGACTTGCCGTTGCTCCCTCGCAGCGGCTGCTGCCGTCCGCTGGCGGGAGAGAAGAGCAAGCCCCGCGCGTCTACTACTGCGTCCGCGCGTGACGCGCGCAAAGAGGAAGAAAGCACAGCAGAAGCAGCGGACAAAACACTTGCTCCTCCTCTTCGCGAGACTCCTCCAGCACGAGCAGCTACACGCGCCCGGAGAAAGTGCAGCAGCAATATCACCCAGCGGAGGCAACGGGACAGCACCACTCGCGCAACCGCAAGAGCTGCAGCTACAAAAAGAGAGCCACGCCACGTGCACCGTAGGAGAAGAAGAAGCAGCAGTCCTCGGGGTCGACGGTCCTCTAGTAATCACACAGCAGGCACCCCCTACTTCGCACAAACACTACGCACGTACACGTGTAGATGCGCACGTCGCTGTATGTGTGCCCACCTGAATGATTTTTATGCGAGCAGTGCCACACATACGAAAAGCCCGCGACGCAGGTGCATCCCCATATTTCCATTCGCTTGCAGAAAGAGAGAGTACGCGGAATCTCGCAACGGGTTCGATATACCCGCGCAGGCTCAGAGAACGAGAGACATAGAGCTGCAGCGGGACCATGTGGCCTGCCGAGGCGCACTCCCATAGAAGGCGCCAGGAATGGCTGCTGCGGCTGCGCGCTGCTTCTTTTTGAACGTGCCTCTACACACGTATGTGTAGTTACTTCATCTGCGTGTACGTATGTAGGTGCACGTGCGCGCAGCTACACACGTGTCTACATATCCATGTGGCTGTTTACGTGAGCCTCTGCGGACCTACGAAGGTATGGACGTACGCGTATATTCGTATGTGTCAGACGGCATGAATTTTCAGGACGAACAACGGGAAACGTATGTCAGGGTGTGACTACGTATATATATGTGTCTAGGCGTGAATACGTATATATATAGGAATATTCGTTCGTACACCTGCCTGGTAGAAGCACGCCTTCCGGCATCTGGCTTCCCTCTGCAGACTCACGGCAGCCGAAGGGGGCGCCGCGCTCGGCCGGGGAGCTCCTTCTCTCTGCGTCGTCCCACCGACAAAAAGATTGTGCGGAACTGGCAGGACATCGGGAAGATTGACGCTATCTATACGAATCTCCTGCACTACATCTGTATACCTACGTATACATATGTTAAAAGGGAAGAAGCGCTGACGTATCTATCTGATTGATAATACGTACCGCTGAGGACGCATCCCCTGTTGTCCTCGTTGATTGGCCCCCTCGCCTCCCCCCGTCCACGCGTGCTCAAAAATTTGGAGCACTGCCTGTGTGGTGCCTGTCTCTGTGCGAAGGCACGTACTCCTTAATTTTTATTTGAGAGACGTTTCCTCCGTCGCCCTGTCTCCCTCCTTAGATGTGCGCGCGCAGCACGCGACGACACAGAAGCATGGCAGCACTGTTCAGCGGCTGCAGCGCCGCGATTGACGAACGTCTGGAGGAATTTCTCGTGCAGAACGATCCTCAGTATATACCAGCCGCCCCGCGTCCTCTGCCCCGCCCGACTGCCTCTGCTGTGACTGCTGCTGCTGCCGCCCAGGAAGTGATTTGTTCAGATTCAGCAGCCGCAGGAAAAAGCAGAAGCGGTGCGGCCGCAGCGCGAGCACCAGGAGCACACGCGGCAGGGGTAGAAGAGACACCTGCAGCAGCAGGAGCAAAAGGCGTGCGCAGTGCGGCGGCGCCGCCGCGTTCCTCGGTGCCTGCGGAGCGTTCGCAGCCTCGCCACGCAGCCGCATCAGCAGCAGGAGCAAAAAGCGCGGCGCGAACATCGGGAGGAGACCCAGCAGAGACAGCAGAAACCGCAGCAGCATCAGAGAGCGGAAAAGACGTAGAAACACGAGACAGAAGACAAGCCGCACTCCTGCGTAGAAGCGCAGCGTCAGCGTTTTCGGGAGAGGGCTTGTTCGCTTCTGGCGCAGCTGCGGGACTGGGAGGGAAGCAGCAGCAGCGGCAGCAACCCAGGCGCAGCAGCCGCACCTACGTCTCAGCAGTACTAGTGGACGCAGCAGAAGAAGGAGGAGAAGAGCGGCACTTGCCCCTATCCTGGGCAGAGGAACTGCAAGACGCAGCCGAGCTCGGGTGCAGCACCGCAGACGCGACGCCCTGGGACGAGGAGGAGGAAGAGGAGGACTGGGGGCACCCTGCGGGAACGTTCGAGCCACGGCGGCAACAGCAGCAGCAGCAGCAGACTGGCACCAGTAGCATGCGACTGCGTCGGTTGACAGGGGCTACGCATGCGTCTGAGCGGCACGAAAGATTGTTCGGCTCTACATGCAGCAACAACAGCAGCAACAAACGCAGCAGCTACACGAGCAGCAGCAGCAGCGGCAGAAACAGGAGCAGCAGCATGAAGAGGAGGGAAGGTGCTTCTGTGCTGGGTCTTCCGGTAGTCGAAGAAGAGGAAGAGGAGGCAGCGGAGGACCTCTACTATACTCCTGCGCGAAGAAGGTCTGCTGCTGCCGTTGCTGCTGCTCTGGCTCCGGCAGCTGGAAGTCAGCGAGCGACAGCCTCCGCCCGCCGCTGTAGCGCCAGCAGACGAAACGCAGCAGCAGCCGCAGAGGCGCCAGGAGGCACTGCAAGAATGGCAGCGGGAGAGGGCGCAGAGGCTGCAGGGACAGCAGGAGCAGGCCCAGCAGCAAATGGGGAGAAGGCGACACTTGATCCTCACAAGTTGGGAAGGGCTTTCAGCGTCGCGGTCACGGGCCTCAAGGAGCAAGTCAAGCACGGTTCGTCTGCCTGTACATACACCTGGTAGAAGCGAAATGCGTTCGTGTGTGTGTTTACCCACGTACCCCTCCACCCACACTGAGTAGAAGAATGGTATGGTCGCGCATGCGTGCACGTGTCGACAAGAAGAAAGACGCACAAAAGAAGAAACGTTCGCCACGCCGTCTGCTGACGAAGAGAAGGCCAGAGCAAAAAAGCTTCGAAGTGACCTTCCTGTGGAGGAGGTGTACATACAGACAGACACGCGCCGGCACGGCCAGGCGCCCGGGGTGTGCGTTGTACGTACGTCCCAGCTCCTGGCCTGCGTCACTCTCCACCACTTGAGCAGCCTGCCCGAGCCTCTCCAAGTCGAAGAGATGTCTGGCGACACGTTCGAAAAGAAGCCACGTGTGGACGCGTGTAGCTTTGTAGGGGCGCATGCGCGTCAAACGCAGATGCGTCTCGTGTGTGTGTCTGCGCCGCGGCGTAAAAAAATCGAAGGGACGCGGATTTTTATTGGCCGGCAACAACACGTGTGGTGGGGGAGGTCTGTCACATGTGTGTGTGCTACGTATTTGTGGGCGGATCGTCTGCTGACCGATGTTCTGGAAGACTTCTGCCGAATACGCGTGTCTTTCTCTGTAGCCGTCGCACAGCGGCGGTGGAGGTTCAGCCCACTCACAGACCCACACACACATACGTGGCTCTTTCGCACTGGCTACGTATAAAAGACGCCTCGGGCGCAGAAAAACATGTATCTTAGCGTTATATATATATGTGCGTCTGTAGGTGTATGTGGGTAGTAGAGCAAGTAAAGCGGCGCAAGAGCGTAGGATCTGTGCGATTGGCAGAGGACAAAAAGTTCTTTTCTTCCGCGACGTTGGCCCCGCTGTACTTGCAGCACAGGTAAGCAGATACGTTTGCATCTTCGTCTATACATATATATATATGCGTGCCCGTCCACCCGCGTACGTCGTTGTCTATTTATTTCTTCGCGTTCTGTAGCGTCGTAAGTGATGACAGATACCTGTAGCCAACCCAGTATGTGTACGTTCATGGGCAGGCCTCTGGACTTCCTTCTTCGCAAGGGAGTTATTACGCTGGGGTTCTTGTCTATACTCTAGTCACAGGCCAACAGATGGGCTTGTGACTTCCTGCGTATGTTTTGTTGAAGCGCGGTGAAGACCCGGCAGTCTCGCGAGGAATGTTTCTGTTGCTCTCGGCGGCGTACAAGGTGTTGCTGTGCGATGGTGCTGCTGCTTGTCGCAGGCGGGGAGTTGCTGTGGCGCTCCGCGGTGTCTGCGGCGGAGCAGGTGCAGCAGCAGGCGTCTGCGTGCAGCAACGGCAGCAGCGGCAGCAGGCCGTCCTACGTCGTCGGCGGAGGCCCGCCTTGCATCAGCAGCAGCCAGAGCAAGATGCTGTGGAACGGCGACCCCAACACCCAACAGCGGGGAGCAGGTCCTCTGCCGTTCTGCGCTGCAGCCGGACCGGCAGCGGCCGCGGCAGGAGCAGCGCTTCTGCCTCCGCCGTCGGTCGTGCTTGCTGCTTCATCTTCCTTCGTCTCTGCTGTCGCCTCTTCGGCTTCCTGCTGGAATGTGCCACTCCAGCAGCAGCGGAGTGGAAGCAACGGCAACGGCAGCTCACATGCTGCTGCTGCGGCTGCTGCAGGGGCCTTGGGGCGGCTGTGGAATCCTGCTGCCAGTGCTGCTGCTTCCGGCGTCGGCGGCACTGCAGCGGGAGCCGCAGCGGCAGGCGCAGACCCACAGCAGCAGGACGCAGCAGCGATAGGCCCGCACGCTCGAGGCCTGAGCGCATTTTTCCAGCAGCAGCAGCAGCAATACCCCGTCCCAAACTTCTTCGAAAATGATATGCAGTCGTGGAGATGCGCCGCGGCCGCTGGTCACCCGCTGCCTGCAGCTGCGCCATGCGTGTGGGGTGACGGGACCTTCGATTTGCTCCTGCAGGAGCAGCGAAGGCGCCGAGAAACTACAGGAAAATTAATTGCCATCGCTCGTGCTCCACCTCCTCCCCCCTCCGGTACACACATTCACTGCGCCACGCGTTGCTCCTAATAGTGTTTTCCTGCTGCGCTGCAGTCACTCCGCTGCTGCTGCTGCCCTCGGTGTCCTGCTGCTGCTGACAACTTGCCCTGACGCTGCGCCGCTGTGACGCTGCTGCTGCTGCCCTCGTTGCTCTGCTGCTGTGCTGCTGTTAACCGGCAGCTCCCGGTGCTGTCGTTGGGCGGCAGCCGCTCCGTAGTGCTGAGCTGCTGCTGCGTGCCTCGTCGGCTGCACCGATGCGGCCGTGCTGCTGCCGTATCTTCAGTCTACAGCAGCGCAGCACGAGAGAGGGTTGCCCCTACTCCTACTGCTACTGCAGCTGCTCCACTGCTTGTTGTATCTGTAGCTACTCGTCTGCAAGCATCTTGTTGCTCGTGCCCCGGTGCAGGTTGTGCGGCTGCCCCTCTAGCTGCGCGTGTGTCCGACTGCTGCCTGCCGTCCCACTTCCCTCTGTGCAGAGGACGGGACGGCAAACGCCGCAGGCGGATCGGAGCTGCTGGAGTGTACGTACACCTGGAGACGCCGTCTCCCAAGCGGGGTCCTTGTCGATGTCCCACGCGTACAGGGCAAGTGAGAACGCGAATCTGTCCCTGCCCTTTTCGTTGCATGACGTGTTGCTGTGTGCTGCTCTGTAGAAAGAAACGCACGCGCACAGAAGCTTGTACGTCTCTACATCTGCATGTACAGAAATGCCGTGTGCGTCTGTCTCCACACCTCTCTGTGTGTGCACGCACATGCATGCATTTTACGTATACATGCAGGAAATAAACTACTGCATATGTACGCACTTCTAAGCAGACGCACGAGGATCACCAACGCATGCGTGAGGGCCGCAAAACAGACTTCTGCGTGGCTCTGCGCTTCTGAATTGACGTCCGTCCCAGCGTCATCTACGCATGCGTGTTTTGGCTGCACCTTAGCCAGATACATGTGTGCGCGTCGCCACAACGACTAGAAGGACTAGCTGCTTTGTCCATAGGTCTCCCTACGTTAAGGCTGCACGCAGCCGCACATACGTGTAACAGTACCTCTGCAAGGTGTGTAGACGAATTTAACGAAACTCACGCGTCACTCTACCCTTCCCCGTTCTCCCTCTGTCTTGTCGGACGTCTATGAACAAATACGTATATAGGTAAAAGACGCGCGCCCACGGGTGTATATGTAGATACCTTGTACGTCTACTTGCACACATGTTTTCGTGGAGTGTGCACGTCGTCAGCGACGTATACACGTGTCTGTGTATACACGTATATTCGTACACTGACGTAAATACATATACACACACATGTAGTTGAAGCCGTGTGCATGGCTCTATGCCCATTTGGACTCCATCTCGACGAACCCCCCCAAGGGAGAAATCATACGCGAACGTGTTTACGTGAAGAACACGTGCCTCTCCTTTAGGCAGACAGCGCTGGACTCGGGGCGTTGCGTCAGCAACATATACGTGTGTAAATATTACGCGTAGACGCATGAGTGTACGTATGTCACAGAGAGAGAGGGGAAGACAAAGAGATGGAACGGAGCTCACAGAGGAGTTTACACGCGTTGATCAGGGCACGTCTGCGTGCGTACGGAAGGCATCGACGTATATGCAGATGTCCAACAATGGATAAATCAAGTTCTCACTGCTGGCACGTGATACACCTGTGTGTGGACACATGTGTGTGTTAACCGGTATATGCACGCGGAGAGAGAGAGAGGTACGTGCACCTGGATGCATGTCTAGAAGCACTTTTGCATGCGTTTGCTTTCCACGTGCATGCACACGGGTGCTCGCACACACATTCGCACAGAGGGCAGGTCTCCGTACGTCTACTTTCACTCCGTCCACGTCCCCCCGCATGTGCGTCGTTCCGTAGAAGTGAGTGTATACGCGTCGTACTGGACGAGCACCACATGCGGACGGCAATGACGGGACGTGTTTCTGCGTGCCGCAGTCCTGCTGCTGCCTCTCGAGTGACGGCGTCACGCGCCGCTCGGCTCCACGTACACCCCCCACCAGTACTGGGCGCTGGGGAGACACTTCCTTCGCTCCCCCATCTTCATTCGAGTCCCCGTGCCCCCTTAGACGTTTCGTTTTTTGCGGCATTCCCTCCGGTGCTGCGGTTCTCTCCACACGTCATCTGCAGAGGAGGTGTCTCACGTCGTGCTGCTCTTCAGACGTCCACGCGTACACGCCCGTATACATCTGTGAGCTCTACAAGCACGCGCAACAAATTTTGGGGAGACCCTGGACACGTATAGAGAGAGCGAAGGGGCGAAAGGCGGAGAGGAAGGGAGAAAATAAGACAGAGAGCGGAAAGCAGCAAGAGGAGGGGAGAGGCAGACAGACAGACAGACGCTTTGTGGCTCTCTGGTCGTCCCGAGGCCGCTGGACGCGCATGCATTTCACAGAGAAGGAGAGAAAGCCACAGAGAGAGACGAAGAGGGAAAAGAGAGCAGCAAACGGACAAAAAAGTCCTTCTGCTTTCCCGCACATCCCGAAACCGCTTCACAAACATAACAGTGCGTTCCTGTTCAATTCTGTGTTTGTCCCGTCCTTTCCCTGTTTCTGCATGTGCCTCGCTCCCTTGCGTATGCGTGTGTACGTGTACGTGTACGTGTGTATGTATGTGCCCAGGCATTCATCCACGTGTGTATCCTGCGCGGTTTAAATATGTACGGACGTCTCTGCCTGTCGCGTTCCCCTTGGTGGAGGTATATTTCGTGGGTGTTCGTGCACACGCCGAAGTCGATCGACGTGTAATATTCGTCGCACTGTGGCCCGCAGTGTGTCCCTGCCACCGCTCCTGCAGCGTCTACCGACTTTCTGCGGACGATATCGGCTGCCGCGTCGAGGTGTCTTGCACTCCGCTGCACGGGTGTGCCGCAGCAGCAGCAGGAAGTGCCGCAGGGGGCGGGGGAACGCCCGCGGCGGGGACGGGAGGAGGGACAGCCGCAGGGAAGGGAACAGCAGGAGGAAGGGCAGGTCCGCTTGGCCAGTTGCACGCGTCTATTGGACCCTTCCACGTCGACGCCGCGTCCCGCTGCTGCATCGCCAATTCCTTTGCTGCCAGCGGGGCTCGCTTTCCGTGTACTTTGTAAGCTACACACCGACGCACAGCAGCAACAGCAGCGGCGGGGCCTGCTGCGGCTGCAGCAGAGGAGCAGCAGCAAGCAGCTCACATGCGAAGACAGGTGCAGCAACTGCAGGGGTGCAGCCCAGATAGCGGAACGGCCCCAGGGGCCCCAGAAATGCCAGTGCGGGGATGCTTTCGAGCAGCAGCAGCAGTTTGCTGCGGCAGAAAAGAGCAGCAGAACACAGCAGACTCCTCAAAGCCGTAGCGGCGGCGGACTACGACTAGCAGGAGAAAATTAACAGGCAGCAGCAGCAGCCTTGTGAGGATTAAGGAGGTACAGGAGAAGCAGCAGAACAACACCTGCAGCAGCCATCATCGCAAATATTTGCAGCGGCGTTGGCGACGAAGAGGCGCGGCCGCCTCCAGCTTCCGCCACGTCGTGCTCTCGTTGCGTATACCTACATACGTAGATATGTGTACATGAGCCTGCGGGTCCTTATACGTGTATATATGTATACGTACTTGGATCTGTGCCTCCTTATATGTATATATATGTACGAATTTACGTTTGTGTGTGCTCCCCGATATATGCTTGTAGGTGTTCTTGTTGGTGTATATCTCTGGATCTACATATTTTTGCTTTCGTACATATGTATACATATGTATGTATTTATATATATACACATATGCATGTACACGTATGTTGTCAGTGCGTATATCCAGATGTAGACGCATGTGCTTCCATATACACATGTATATACCTGCGTACGTACACGTATTTTGTCAACATATGTATCCCGATGGACGCACATTTGCTTCCGCCTCTATACATATATGTGTATATATGTATTTTGTCCACCTGTCTATCTATCTATATATATATCTGTAGGTGGACATGTATATGCGACCGTCTCTTTGGTCTACGTACGTCGGTGGGCTCTTTAATGACGTACGTATGTGTGTACGTCGATCTTCCACATGCGTCCTACACAGACGTGTGCGCTGCTACTACGTGCTGAGCTCGGCATTCCTCTTTCGTGAAGCTTCCCCTGCACACAAAGTCAAGTACTGTGTGTAATGCGAACGTGGAAGAGATTCGTTTATATGCCTGTGGATGCGCCAGCTACCACGATATACACCGGTGTGCGAGCACAGAAGGCGCCGCTGTGGTTTTCGCCCCCTGCCGCCGCTTTGAGACGAAGAGGCGCCGCGCCGGTGGTCACTGGCGAGTTTCACATACACCGACGCCCGCCGTCCTGCATTTACATATATATATGGATAGAGTCTTCTAAATATAAATGCATGTGCTGCCCGCCCACGTGTGTTTCCACACGGACAACTGTTTATTTAGTCAGTCATTTTCCACGTGTGTACGGGTGCGTCTCTCTCTGTGAGGCACGCGTAAAATACGTGCCGCTATATATATATATAACTGAGGCCTCCACATGTAAATATATATCTGTCAAGATGTGTGGATAAGTTTCTACGCGTTTGCATTTGTGTATTCATACGGACGTGTTCTCGCCTTGTGCGAAACTGTGTGTGACGCCTTACAAATATATATACGTATTTACTCATTTACATATACTTATCAATAGGTAGATATACGTATACGGGTTTCTGTCTTCCTGCTGATTTCCGCTGTGTACGATGCTGTGTGCCGCCTCATATATACACACATATATATATGTATCTTCTTCTCTCTTTCTCTCATTCTATATACGTATATATATACGTGTGCGGGTCTCTGCTTTCCTGCAGATTTCTGCCTTTTGTTTCTTACTCTTGGTAGATTACACTCAGCTACAAATGCGTATAAAGTCGCGCAGTGCAAGTATCTAAAAGGGTCACGTATGTCCGGACATATTCACTTGTGTCCCCCCTACGTGTCTACATCTACCTCTCTCTATATATATGTATATGTGTGTATACACGCGGATCCGTCTTTTCCTGCTGATTTCCTCATTTGTTGCAATCGTAAGGTTTTCAGTGTTTCTGTCCACTTTTTGTCATTCTCTTTCTTCTCTTCTGCTTTGTCTTTTGCGTCTTCCTTTCTGCACACGTGTGTCAAGTCACACGTCTGCAGCGCAGGTCAGGTGAACGTCGCCGCGGTGTGTTTGCTGCTGCTGCTCCTCCTCCTCTTCTTCCTCCGTGTCCTGCGTCGTGTACCAGAGAGATGGGGAGGGGGTGCGGTACGAACGAGCAGCAAACGCAGGTGCACCTGGGGACCCACACAACTCTTTTCGTGCCTATGTACATCTCGCCCAACACACAAGTAAAGAAGAGATAGAGAAAAAGGACGTCGTCGAATAGATAGGGCGGGCAACGGTGCTGCTGCGGCGCGCCAGCGCGGTAACAGATCCGTGGCGCCACCCTCAGTAGCATGTGACTGGCGCGCCGGCGGACGCGATATACACGTGCAAGCAATTGCACGAATATATACCTTTGCCGCGCAGGTGTGTCTGTAGAGGGCGAGAATTGATGAAGAGGTCTTTGTCTATGAACTGAAAGCTTCCTAGTAATCTTTGTGGCAGTGGGGGATGGCTGCTCTGCTGACGCTGCTGCTCCACAGAGTATGGGATACGTCCGAGTCCACCGAGGAAGAATCTTCGCTTTCCGACGACGAGTTCACGCACTTCGACCGCGGCTCCGCGCCGCGCCGGCGTCGCCGTCGTCTTCGCCGCAGCCGCAGCCGCGCCGCAGCAGGAGGAGCAGCCGCAGGAGCACCATGGGCGAGGGGACGGAAAGACTTAGCGGCAGGAGGAGCTCGCGACACAACACACGAAGGAGGAGGAGGCGTTGGAACCGCCGTAGCAGCTGGAGAGATGAGCAGCAGCGCAGACGAAGAATCTCGAGAAGAAGTGTTTGTGTATATTACGCAAGAAGAAGCAGGCGTCACACGCCGCAGCGGTAAGAAGAAGAAAAACCAGCAGCAGCAGCAGCAAATAACCAGAAGCACCACAAGGGGAACGCCTTCCCTCCCCGCTCTATGACGTGTGTGCGCGAGAGCGCGCGTACGCCACCTGCTGCGCCTTTTCCGGGTGGCGTGCCCTGCTGCGTCGTTGGCGTTCACGCGGGCCTGTGAAGAATTCAAAGACGTACGCAGTGCAGCTGCTTGTGCGCCTGTGGATTTGTAAACAGAGCGCGCTCTCTGCTGCCACCGGCTGCTGCTGCTGCTTCTCTATCGCGAACAGACAGGATTTACCGCACCTGTGTGTAGGATAGGAACGTAGTACGAGGACAGTCAAGAGAACGGCCAGACGGTAGATCTCAAGAGAGGACCACGCGTTCGGTTTGTCGGCTGCTGCTGCTGCTTCTCTATCGCGAACAGACAGGAACCAATGCGCCTATAAATATATGCGTGTGTAGGATAGGGACGTCGTGAAGAGGACAGTAAAGGAGGACGCCCAGGTGGTGGACACCGGCGGAGCAGCACGGCTGCCGTGTGTCTGTGTGGGGAGGGGAGTTTATATGTGTGTGTCCGTGTGTATGTACGCAACATCGATTGGCAGTGATCCACATACATACGTACGTGGTCTACAACACGTGGGACAGAGACGTGTCGTCGCGGTAGCGCAGCCTGTTCTCCCAGGCGTCTGCGTTACCGGCTGCCGTCGCTCTGTTCGTCGTAGCAGCTCCCTGGCCAGGGGAGGACTCTGCTCAATTCTTCCTACGTACTTTTAAAGGTTTGAAGCAGCAGCACACGCGAAGAGTCCCGACTGTTTCTCTCCCGTCCTCTGTGCGTCTGCGTGTGTTTGTCCGTCTCCTGCTGTCTGCAGGCACATGCGTCCTGAAGAAGGCGCTGTCTTTTCTCGCCGTCTGTCTCTCTTCGTCTTTCTCTTGCGATGGTGTGTGTCTGCGTCTACTTATCTGTTCTTGTCTGCGGGCTGCGACGCCAAAGAAGGAGCTCCTTTTTGTCTCGCTGTCCCTTTTTCTGTGGATATGTCTGTGGCTGTTTTTGTCGATCTCTCGCTGTGTAGTAGGGCCGCCCACGTGTAAAGTCTCTGTGTGTTTGTGTGTCTGTTCGTCTGTCTGTCCCCGTACAGACCCGCCTCCTGATATCTGATATTTGCGAGCGCGCGCCTGAGTGCCGCCGTAGCAGGTCATAATACGGACACCTGTCTGTGTGTGTGTGCGGATGGGTAGGCGTGCGGCTTTGTCTTTTTGCAAGTCGTCGATGTGTGTGTCTCTGTGCCAGAGACGAGACTGCACAACATATGTGTGGGCCGGCCAGCGACGCCCGCTGAGGCCGGTCTGTTGCTCGGTGCTGCTTGGGAGTCTGCTGGTGTGCCGCGTGTCTTGGGAAACGCTCCCCTCCGGCTGCAGATTCGCGCTCTTGCTCGGTTTTCTGGACATCCCCTGGCACACGCAGGAGAGAGTGAAAGAATTCGACGAGGAAGAGGAGGAGGAGAAGAAGAAACTGCCTGGCACGCCAAGTTCTCCGCGAACTTCCCTGCGGTGCTGCTCCACCCGCACAGCTCTCGTCGCTTCACAGTAAGAAGCCGTCCACACCCGTCTTCTTCTGCCGACGCGGACGCACGCCGTAAAAAACGTCCCCGCCCTTCCGCGCATGCGTCTGTTTCTCTCTGTTTCTGTACAGAAGCACTCTCAGCAAATGATCTACTTGGCCCCGTGTCTCGCGTGTGTGTGTCGGTGCTCGGATCGCCGTGCGGTCGCAGCTGGCTCGTGTTCAAGACACGGAAGATAGAAAAAGATTTAAACACATGTATACATCTGTACACTTATAGGTGTTGCACGTGGTATTGTATACGTATTCAGACGTGGGTATATATGCGTGTGTGTGTGTGTGTGTTTGTACGCACACACACGTGTAGGTATATATGTTCATATATATGTCCACATGTGTATTCACACGTATGTGTTTGTATGAGTGTATATATATATATATATGTATGTATGTACGTGTAAATATATGCATATATATATATATAAACACATGTATGTATATATGTATATATATATGTGTGTGTGCGCATGTATATGTATATATGCCTCCGTGTGTGCGTTTACGTAGGGACGCATGTATCTATATATGTACCTGTAGCCCGTTCAGGCTAGTAGATATTTGTATTGTCCTCAGGCACTTGCATAGAGACAGCCTCTGAGTGAGGCATACACTTGTTGTTCCATTCCTCCGTGTTGCTGCGGCTGCTGCTGCTGTCCCTTCCTAACCTTTTGCCGTGCAACAAGGACCACCTGTTTCGCTCTGTATTTTACCCTAGCTGGAGCCTCCGCTGCGACTTGGACCTGCGACTAGCCAAGCACAAGTGTATGTATGTATGTATGGATGGATGGATGTTACGTATGTATGTATATATGTATGTATGCATACGTATGTATGTGTGGATGTGTATGGATGTGTGTCTGTTTATATTTATATGCGTGTATATATGTATGTATGTATGTATCTGTTTATGTATCTATGTATGTATCTATGTATCAATGTGTGTATGTATGTCTGGGTGTGAGTATGTGATACGTGCTTCTTCTCAACTTGTTGCTGCTGCTGGTGTTGATGTTGCGAAGTGAATCCCGTGTGCTTCTGTCGCTGCCGCCTTTTTTGGGACTCCTCTGAAGCAGCTGAGGAAGAGAGGCAGTGCCCTACTCAGCAACAGCAGCCACTGCTGCTGCAGCAAAATTTGTTAACACGTCTGGCAGCGCGCACCGTTTTACTCCTGTATCAGCCACTTCCTCTGCTGCTGTTGCTGGTGCAAAGATGCACACGTTCCCCAGCGGTCCTCCACTGTTGCTGCTGCGACTGCTGGTGTTGCTGCTGGGACTGCCACGGTGACCGCTGGTGTTGCTGCTGCAACTGCTGCGGGTGCTGCAGTGACTACAGGTGTTGCTGCTGCGGGTGCTGCTACTGCTATGACTGCTGGTGTTAGTGCTGCTATTGCTGCGGGTGCTGCGACTGCTGCTATTGCTGCGGGTGCTGCGACTGCTGCTATTGCTGGGGATGCTGCTGCTGTTGCAGTTGATTCTGAATGAAAATACATGCGTATCGATGGACGCATACACGCGGCACCAACGGGACGTGCTGGCGATGACGCTGCGGTGCTTCCACGCCCGAGCGCTTGTGGGAGCTGCGGTGCTTCTCGAGAAGGTTCACGCTGCCGCAGGTGTGGGCTATTCCGTTGTGCAGTAGACACGCTTCAACAGCAGCAGCAGCAGCAGAAAGACAAGAGAACACCAGAAGCAGAAGCTGTTCGACAGGCGCTGCAGAGACAAACACGGAGCAGACCGGCAGCTGCGCACGTATACACGTATACGCGGGACACACGTGTACATACATACACCTAGGTATCAATCTATATACATGTGTATGTGAGTATATGCATTACACGGATGTCAACGTCTATATACATATATATATATGTATGTATACGTGTGTAGACGTATATGCGTGTATATATATATATGTACGTACGCACACATATGTGTATACGTATGCACGTGTACATATGTGCGTATATAGGCAGATATATAAACGTGTGTGTATTTTGTGCCGCTTTCATCCAGGGGAGGCGCGTGTGAACGTTTCCCTTTCGTGGAGAAGAGAAACACGTACAGCATGTATGTGTGTGTGTCTATATTCTGCGATGCTCCACATTCCTCGGGCTGCAGCAGGGAGAGGGGCTGGCCGTGAAAAACACGGCCCAGCAGCAGCAGCAGCAGCAAAAGGAAGAGCAGCGGGACAGCGCTGCAGGCTGCAGAAGGCAACGTCCAGACGCACTGCGCTCGCACGTCTCTTCACCCACATCTCCATGCCCAAATAGAGGGAGACACACTGCGTCCAACGCACCTGCCTATCTACCTCCATTTATATGTATATACGTACGTGTATGCAGACTTACACATATGTATAGGTCTATCTCCGAAAGGCACCTCCACGTGCGTCCATGGGCACACATGTGTCCCAGATCTTCACACAGCCACATACGGAGATGCCTGATGACACGTGTACGTCTGCACCGTTGGTTTGTGTGTATATACGCATATACGAAGGCGAAGATCTGCATACACATGAAATAGGTGTATATGTATGCATGTATGTGTGAGAAGGTGTAGATCTGCGAACACGTGGAGCACATGCATACACAAATATGCAGAAGCGGAGTTCTGCATCCGCGTGTAGCCAGAGAGACGTAGGGACAAGCGCATGCAGGTAGATTTGTAGAGAAGTGTGTTTACGTGTGTGACATGTCTGTCCAGTGGTCGACGCGCGCGGTGGCTGAGCGTGAGACGGTCTCGCACAACTCTGCGGGCGAAGAACTGCCGTCCCCGCCTTCTCGCCTGTCCTCCGTCAGTCTGTCTTTCTCTGAGTTGAGAGACAGAGCGTCTTTTTGCGAGTTGCTCTGCATGCAGCCGCCACAGCTCGCAGCCCTAGACACGTCTGCGTGTAGGTGAAGGAACTGCTGCGGCGCCTTCGGTGCTCTGCGTCCCTGTCTCTCTGTACACGTACGCGGGGCCGCAGGGGTTTCTGCATGCGCGGTGCTGCTGCTTCGCTGCGCTGCTTTCTCTATGGGGCTGCGAGCGCGCCGGACTCGGCTGGGCACGTAGACCCGCGGTCGGTGGGTCGTCCTTCGCTCTCGTTTCCTCGGGAAGCTGGCGTTCCTGCTGCTGGGCTCAAGCGCGGTGTTTCGCAGAGAAAAAGGGGGAAACAGTCCCTCCAGCGTCAGGGGCAGGAAGCGTCAGCAGCAACTCGCTCAGCAACGGCGCGGAAAAAACGACACCGTCAACAAAAGGCGCTCACATCTTCTCTGCGCGCCAACGTGTGCATATATATATATATATAGATAGAGACATATATAGAGAGAGACATATATATATATATATATATATGTACAGACAGAGAGACAGACAGATAGACAGATTGACAGATAGGTAGATAGATACGTATGAGTATATATATGTAGAGAGCGAGACAGATAGATAGATACATACTGAGATAGAGACACAGATATAAAGATACATATATATATATATGCAGAGAGAGAGAGAGACAGATATGTAGATAGATGTCTGTATACACATATATATATACATATATATAGATATATAGAGAGAGACAGGTAGATGAATATATGTGGAGAAAGAGAGAGAGGAAGACTGATGGACAAGTAGATATATATAGAGAGAGATAGAGAGGTAGGTGTTTGCTGGTTTGTTGTGCGTGTGCTTCTGGAGCGTCAGTGGGTGGGTGTACGCAGACTCCTATGAAGATGGGGATGCCTTCCGATCGTGTGCGAGCGCAGGTGGTGGCTCGGGGATGTTCGTGTCTCTACACACACGCGTACGTAGTGTATTTCTCTGCACGTGTTGCACTTTCCCCACATGTGTGAACTCTGCATGCGATAGTTTCCTCCTGCGTAGAAGACGGAGCCTTCGTGAAGCCCGCGCCCACCTGTTTATGCTCGTATGTATATGGATACACAGAAGAGTGTCTACGTCTCTACGTGTGGGGGCAAGGGAGCAGCAGATGCCCACCCCGTGTAATAGTTGGCGATTTTATAAAGCCGCACGCTTTCTCGTTGATGCGTCTTACTCGTACGGCTGTGTATCTGTCTGTCGGTCTGGGTGCCCCTCTCTCTCTTTCTATTCCTCTCCCTTTTTCTATTCGTTGGGCTGCTGCTTGCTCCGAGGGAATGCTCTCTGTGCGTGTCACGTGTGTGCGGTGCGGTGCACTTCTTTTGTGCGCAGCAGGAGAGCCGCTGTGTCGCGAGGAATTTTTAACGGAGCTGGAGGACCGCCGCGTGGATTTGTACGTGATCCTTCATTCGCTTCACACGGTAAACGCTTCTGCTGTCTCTTCTTCTTCGTCGTCTCCCCGTCCTTCTCCTCCTTTTCCTTGCAGCGTTTGCCGAGTGACGACGTCCTGCTGCTCCTGCTGTTGGCTTTCCTTTCCTCGCTCTGTTTCTGTCCACTGCTGCCGTCCGTTCCGCTGTGTGCCGACATCGTCCTTCTTCTCGCTTCTGCTGCTGCACCTCCTCCGTCTCCTTCAGTGCCGCTGTCGCCTTCTTCTTCTTCGTGCCGTCGTCGAGCAGCTGCCCACCTCGACAGGGGGCGAAGTTATACAGCTTTTGTAGTGCATGAACAGAGACGGCGCACACGCGCGCATCTCTTCGTTTCTTCGTGTCCTGGCGCTTCTCTTCCCTTCCTGCTGTCGTTGCTGCTCCCGTTCTCACCCCCTTTACCCCGCCTCCTGGTGTTGTTAGTGCCGGCCTTCACTGTTTCCTTCCTGTGGGGCTTGCTTCGCACAGCTGCGTCTCTCCCTGCTTCTATTTCAGCTGCTGCTGCTGACTTGCTGCTGCTCCTCCTTCCACTGCGTCTGCTGCTCGTCTCTCCTGCCCTCTGTCTGCTGCTGCTGCAGCTCTTAGTACCCCTTCGTCGACTGCTGCTTCTCCTTTTCTCCTGTGTTGCTGTTGCTATTTCTGCTCCTCTTCTTCTGCTTCTTCCTAGTCTGTTGTACCTCTCTTCTGTGGTCCGTAGTGGGACTCCCTGCTGCCGCGTTCCTGCCGGTGGTCGGCGGCTACCCTCGCTGTGGCGGCTGCTTCTGCGCCTCTCCTTGGTCCTGCTGCTGCTGCTGCTCTTCTTCGGCCGCGCGCCTTCTTCCTCTGCCAAGTCGCCGGGCTGTGCTGCCCCTCCGCCCGGCAACGGCGTGTGTTTCTCCTTCTGCGGCACCCGTCCCGTCCACCCGGCCGCGTTGCTCGCTCCGTGGCGACCGCTCTTCGGCTCCCGCCGTGCTGCCTTCTGCTGCTGCTGCTGGTGCTCCAGGAACTGCAACAGGCGTCAGCGGCGCGATGGCGGGCGGTTCGCGACGGCGAGCGCATGCACCGAGAAAAGCTGGCTCTTGAAGAAGAGATGACTTCTACGATCAACGCCTTTCAAAAGCAGCTCTCACTGCGAGGTATACAAGAATGTGTGTTGCCCACGTGCGTCCCTGCCAACACCAACTTGTGTCTCCCTGTATATATACAAATACATCTGTACAAACCCATGCAGGTCATATATAGGCAGGTGGGAATAGGAGAAAACGCTTCACACAGACACATCCATATATCGGTATACTTCACTTTTCATCCCTTCTAAAGCTACAACGCCCAAGAAGAACAACGTACACACCTAGACGTAGATGTAGGGGTCCCCCTCGAACCTACCTATATATATATATATATGTGGACCAGCAAACTGACAAATGCATAGGAATGTCTGCAAGTAGGGACTCCTGCCGCGAGTGTCTTTCTCTTCTCTCTTTCTCAGAGAAGTGTGCGGATCTAACACACACCAGAAGAAGCCTCTTCCACTTTCACTTCGACAAATCCATCAGTGTACACATATATATATATATATATATATATCTATATATGTGCAGCAGCGAACTCACACATGTATGGGGATGTGCGCAAGTAAAGACTTCTGTTGCAACTCTCTTTCTTGTCTCTTTATATGAGAACTGTCCGTAAGAAACACACCAGAAGTAGTCACTTTCCCTGTTGCTTCTTCGGTTCGAAACCAGCTCCCGCAGTCTAGTGGGCGTCCAGGTATATTGCAGAAAATCTATCTCTAAACGAACTCTGCTTGCACATGGATGTATGCACATGCTGGAGTTCGGCTGTATACAGGCCTACACCTATGTCGCTGCATTCCTCATGCTCTGCACGTAGAGGCCTGCAAACGGCTGTCCCCTAGGCAACAAACGTATACGTGTGTGTGTGTAGGTATGTGTACGTGTAGCGGAACAGCAGCAGGCAGACACACCAGCGTCTGGCTACACGGAGGTGCACACATCTATGTATCCGTACGTCTATATATATGTATATATACATGTATGTATATGGTGCCGGTGCTGCATCACGTGCTGTCGCTAGTCTTACCGCTGGTCCTGGTGCCCCCGGGGCAACTACTGCTACGTCGAAGAGAAAGAAATGTGCGGCCGTCAGGCCGCTGCAGCCCTTCCCACGAGGTCTGCTGCCGTTTATTCCGGTAGCAGTGTGTTGGTGCTGCTGTACGCGGAGCTACTGCGACAACTGCGAGGCGCCAGTGCTGCTGCGGTTAGCAGCAGCCCCCTTGCGGCTGCTCTGCTCAGAACTGCTGCTCGCACAGCAACGGAGTGGCAGCCCCAACCGCGTTGCTGCTGTTGCATTGCTGTGTCGTGTGCGACAATAAACGAACGCTGCTGCTGGTTTTGCAGATGCAGCAAGCGGCGAGGACGATGTGGTAGAGGAAGAGGCAGCAAAGGATGAGAGCTGGCAGCAACTGCAACAGCAACTGCGTCCAGCGTGCGCACAAAATAAGACGTGGCGGCGTGAGATCGAGGAGCTGCAGCTGCGGCACCGCCAGTTGAAAGTGCGCATGCAACAGGTACTTCCTCGTTTTTGTCGCTTCTCTCCTCCTCGCTTATTTTCACGTTCTGTGTGTGTGCAGCCCTTTTCCCGCGTGTGTACGCTTCCCAGCAGCTGCAGCAGCAACAGGGAGGCGCGAGCGGCGGCGTTGTACGTGACAGCCACGCGTGGGGCAGCTGCTGTTGGTGCCGCCCTCGCTGCTCTTGGTTGCCGTGCTGCTCTTTTTGCTGCTGTTGCCGTCGCTGCCGCCTTTAACGACGTTGGTGCTGTTGCTGCTGCTGCTGTGCTTGGCGTGCTGCACGTGCTGCTGCTTCTGCGTTTCCCACTGCTCTTGCTGTGCACGGCGGACTCCCTGCTGCTTCGACCGCATGCTCTGGTTGCAGGAGGCGGAAGAAATGGCGGAACGCTTTCGCGGACGCTTGGAAACGCTGGCAGCGGAGAATCAGCAGTTGCAGCAGACGAACGCGCGGCTGATGGAGCAGCTGTCGCAGCAGCATCAGGTATCAAGAGGAACAGCAGGACACCTCCTCTTCTTCTTACTGACTCTCAAAGTCAAAGACCGGCTCCCCTACGGGTTTGCTGCTGCAGGAGTTCCTGCGTGACTGCCGCTCCCCGCTGCCTGCTGCTGCTATTGCTGCTGTGTAGTGCGTCTTTGCTGCTGCTCCTGCTGTACGATTGGCACGGCTCCTGGCTGTTGTCGCGACGCACAGCTAACACTGCTCTCCCTGCGTTGATGCTCCTGCTACAAGTCCGTAACCCACTACTCTCCCTATTACTATTACTACTATTACTACAACCAGTACTACTATCGCTACTACTACTACTACTACGCCCGCGGAGGCTGCTGCTGCGACTTTCGGCTGCTGCAGTCGCTGATACTGCGGGTAAACCCCCCCGTGGTGCTGTCGCTGCCGACGTCTGTGGTGTTTCCGCAGCGATGCTGCTGTTGTGCCCTGTTGCCTGTGTGCAGCAGCGGGAAAAAAGTGGGTCCGAGGTGCTCAGCAGCAGCAGCACGACAGCAAGCCTTCTAGGGGAACAAGCAGCAGAGGACAGCAGCAACGGCGGCACGTACATGCAGCAGCAGCAGCAGCAAGAAGAGATCGACCGGCTGAGGCGCGAGTTGGATGCGGTGCATCTTGAGAAGGTAAGTGCTTCTGCCGAGAACGAATGCAGGTTTTTTCCTGTGTTATTCACCTATGCGTGTGGAGTCCATCCGGGCGTATTTGTATACATATATGTACAGGCACATTTATATATATGTGTGCGTACATATATATATTTGCACGTACACGCACGCGTGTGTGTATCCATTGACTCGGAGAAGTTTGTAGCTTGCCAAACGCGTACCACACAGCCGATCGTGATACGTTTTGAAAAAGCAGGCACACACCTGCAGATCCTGGAGAAAAAGAAGTTGTAGAAAGGAAGAAGACTGCAAACGAAGGCGCGTCGTCGCGCGGCACTCGTCAGAGAAACAGGGGGTTGTACGGAAAGAACGCGGTGGTCGTGGCAGTATACTTCTGTGTCCGTGTATCGCCTTCTCTTTTTCACCATATCTCTATCTATTTCTATAACGTACTTACCTTCTCGTGAGCAATACACGTCCCATCGGGAGGGCTACGTAAAGAGATACACTTCGAGAAGACGTCGGACGGATGGTTTCACTGCATGCGCCTCGGCAGAGAAGAACATGCAGAGAGACGAGCGGGTGTGTGCGTGTCTGTGAAGTCTGGGAAGAGAGGAAGAATCTTTTCCGCCTCGAGACAACGCCAGAAGTGGCCCGCGACGAAGAAGATGAAAAAGAACTTCCGTGTGGAAATCGTTTTGTCCCCCCATCTCTGCCCCAGTAGCAACGACTAACGCGAAGACAAGACAGCCCCACGAAAAAGTCCTCCATTGAAGAAGAGGAAAATGACGGCTTCGCTCCTATACAGCAACTCACTTTCAAAGCCACCCGACTCTCTCCTGCAGCAGCCGACTCTCTCCTGCAGCAGCCGACTCTCTCCTGCAGCAGCCGACTCTCTCCTGCAGAAGTTTTGCCACTCACGTGTGGCGAGAATTGCAGCTTCTCGGGTTGCTACATCTCACAGGACAGTCTACGGGCAGGGCTGGTTGCACACCTCTCGCGGTGAACAACTTCCCATGTGTACATATATATGCATATATATATATATATATATGTATATGTATGTGTATACACATGTATGTGGGTGTATACATACATAAATTTATACACGCGTCTATAGTACAATTTTGGATATTGTCACATTGCTGTGTATGCTTCTGACTAGCTAAAGTTCTTCTCCACATATACTTGTGTATATATTGTAACTTATCCGTGTAAATATATGTGTAGATGGACCTCACATATATATGTATGTATGTACATTGACATCTGCTCATCTCCGGGTGACTAACGGGCCTTCCAGGGGTGTGTATCCACACTTCTCATATGTGCGGGACTACGGAGAAGTTGTCACAAACATGTGTATATTTATATATGTGAGAAGGTCTGTGTCGACGAGTAACGGCTGGTTAGACGAGGAAATTTTGCCAGAGGGCCGAAGTGTTGGAAGTCTCGATGCTTCGTGTCTGTACGGTGACGGAAAACTGTGCGACTTCTTTCGAACCGTTTCTGTGCGAGAACGACGGCGCACACATCGCCCCAAGCGACAGGGAGAGGAGCGCGTGGGCGTGGATGAGGACTTCTGCAGCAAACACTGGCAGACCGGTAACCACAGCAGCAAAAACGCGTTCAACAGCAGAGAAAGAACAGGAGACGCGCTGGCTGCGGGGGCTGTGGGTCCACGAGAAAGACCGGAAGAGACGGAGGTGCAGAAGAGCAGGAACGGTCGAGAAAAGACGTGTTTTTGTGTTTGCTGCTGTTTCCCGTCGTCTCTTTTCCCCCCTGCTGCAGCTGCGGGAGAGAAGTGAACTGACCCAGAGGTGCAACGCTTTGCAGGAGAAACTTTGCGCGGCTGCAGCAACCCAGGCGCAGCTCACTGCTGCGATGAGCGAGCTGGAGCAGCAGACGACTTCTCATTTGTCGAGAGCAGTACGTGCGCCTTCACGCATATGTGTATGTACGCGTGCCCCGCTCTTCAAGCGCCACCAAATAGCTATAAGTGCGTATGGATAATATATGCAGACGGGCGCGTGTATACGTGTATGAACATATGCGTGTATGTACGCCCACGCAGGCCGATTCCTGTGTATGCAACAACGTTCTTTTCTGTGGAGGCGGCTATGTTCACACAGACGTACATACGCAAAGAGCCACACTGCGGCACGCGTGTGCAGATGTCGGTATGTACCTGTACGTATTTATATCGGCTCCCAGCCATCTATGTGTACGTGCGCGGATATAACTGCTTATGGATAATATAGCACCGGCGTGTATCTGTCTACACAGGACTACTGGGACCTGCGCAGTACTGAAGCAAACGAACTCTTCTGACAACCCTGCAGCGCAGTATAAACTGCGTACACTCGTGCGCGTAGTTGAGGAGGACTGTATCCATATATATATATCTATGTATATGTATATGTGTACCTGCGGCATGACGACACAGACCGACGCGATGCCGCTGACTCGACTCTATAAAGTATTAGACGCTATCTACTTGTCTAGAGCAGCAAGCGCCTACATGTGTGTGTCTGTGTGTATTGCCGACAGCTGTGTCTGCACCTGTCTCAACACGCATTTCTATCAAGACGTGTCAAACTGAAGCAGCGGTTGCCCGGGCGTGGCACCCCTCTTCGTGGACTGTATGTACACAGCAGCAACAGCGGAAGGCCACACGCAGCAGCAGAGCAGCAGTAAAAGACGAGCAGCAGCACGAGGTGGGGGGGTGATTGCTTGTGTAAACAGAAGGTAGCTGGTGAAGCTCAAGTTTGAATGAAGCGTTTGCTTCGTGTTCTTTAGCAGCTCCTCTTCCACTTCTTTTAGCCCATCTTTGATGTTAAGGCGTGCGCTTTCAAGGACGTGCCTCTCCACCTGCTGACGTCCTCCCAAGTTTCGATTCTGGCGGGTCTGCAGACTTTGAAAGACGTCGGAAGAGAGAGGATGAGATTCTTCATACGAGAGGAGGAAACAGGTGGAAGCGGCTTTTAATACGCATAAAACTGTAGACAACCACTGTACATATATGTCTGTGCGTATATACGAGGATATGAGGGGGAAGGGCTCTTGTGAGCAGTAATACAGGAGTGAACGCATGCGTGAACTTGTTCTCCTCTCCTGTTTTCCTCGGACAACTCTCGGGAGTGCATGCACCTTCTCGGCGTTCTCCTCTAGTACGTGCTGCTGCGTGTCGTCTGTGGCGTGTCGCTGCTGCTGCCTGTTCTGCAGCAAGACGCAGAGAGCAAAGAAGCCGCGGCAGCGGCAGAACAGCAGCAGCTGCAGGCCGCGCTGGCAGCAGCCAACGAAGCCATCACTCTCCTCACTGCAGAGCGCAACCGGCAGAAAAATCTCCTCGACTCCCGCATGAAAGGTGAGCGTCAGCGAGGACGTCGGGAAGCAGCACGAAGCTGCTACACGTCCTTTACCTAGAGAGGAACAGAGAAACGTGCAAATTCGGCCGCCCCTTCGGTCAACAACACCTACGGCTGTTTTACAAGTCTGCGGCCATGTCTTTCGGGGAAGGGGATGAAGAAACAAACACGCTAAGGTCTTTTAAGAGGGGTCGCCTCTGCTAGTTAATTCTTATTTGCCCCGTCACTAACTCTCCTTTGTTGACTGTGCTAACCTGTCTCAAGTCTTCTCCTGCATGAAAATCAGAATAGTACATATAAATATATATATATATATATGTATATGTATGTATACTCTCTCTCTCTCTCTATATATATATGTGGGTGGGTTGGTACGTGTAGGTATACATATGGATAGGTGGGTGATGAAGACACACGTGAACGTCCGGAGAAGACATCGACAGTGCAGTACGATGTAATGCGGCACCGTCTGCTTCCGCCGAGGTGGCCCTATGTATGTAGAAGCCTGTCCAGGAGAGTTGCTGCAGACAGTCGAGCATTGCCTATATCTATGCGTAGACAAGACAGTTGTCTATGTGTCTCCGTATGCCTGGGGGCCGCCTATATCTATGCGTATACAGGAGAGTTGCCTACCTGTCTGCGTATACACAGAAGATGAGGAGTTCACATATATAGAAGGGTTACCTGTATATCTATCCATACACAGGAGAGTTGCCTACTTGTATCCCAGGGTTACCTGTATATCTATCCACATCCAGGAGAGTTGCCTACATGTCTCCGTATACACAGGAGAGGAGGAGTTCACGTATATAACAGGTTTACCTGTATATCTATTCGTACACGGGAGAGTTGCCTACATATATAGCAGGATTACCTGTATACCCATCCATATACAGGAGAGTTGCCTACGTGTCTGTCTCTATACAGGAGAGTAGCCTATATCTATAGTGCCGGTGGAGACTAGAATATACCCACACGTATACAGGCAAGCTGCCTACACGTATAGAAGAGAGTTCCCTATATCTCGGCATAGAGACGAGAGCTGCGGCCGCATACAGGCGAGCTGTCTATATCTGTCCCTGTGTACACAAGCGTGGTGCCTACATATCCGAAGAGTGGCCTACTTGCGTACACATATATATCCACGGCAGTTCCCAATTCCTCTGTGCAGAAAGCCATCTTCATCTCCACACACCCAGGTGGGCAACTCTAACGTGTCATATATCGACGACTACGTTGGATGTCTAGACCAAAACTACGATCCTTACGTCTATGAATTATTAGTGCGTCGCCAAGCGTTTGGACCTTTGTGCGACGTGCCAGGCGCGTCTATCTGACTTGTTCACCTGCAGTCGCTTTCGGGTTCTAGTATACACAAGCAGGTGCCTGACGCTATATATACATATATATATGTATAGGTGTATGTTTGCAGTTGGGGCGCCAGAGTGCACGTAGGTGTATAGAGAAGTCACTCGTAGAAGCCGGAACACAGATGAGTGAAGACTACGGGCGTGTGTGCGTAGCACCGAGAGGATAGGTGGACCTGTCAAGAAAGTGAGGAGCCCCGTCTTTCCGCAGTGCAGCTGCCCACTACGCCTCCATATGGGCACGCTGTTCGCGCTGCTGTTGTTCTGCTGTGGCTGTGCGCCGAGCTCTGACAATTCTGCGGAGACGTGCTGCTGCTTTGCTATATCGCCGTGTCTCCTATCTCTATGTGCGTGCATACATGGATGCCTCGTGTGGAACTCTCGTACGTACACGTACAAGACAAATGAGAAGGGGGTCTCCTATATGTATATTGTACACATGCCTCTATTTTCTTGCGCATATATATATATATGTATTTCTTTGTATACGAATGTGTGTCTACATGTATATATGCCTATACATATAAGCTTACGTATATGTATATAAATCTACGCTCTTCTCCCACTATGACCGCTGCAGGGCTGTCGTGCTGCGCTTCTTCCTGGTTCTCTGTGCTGCCGCCGTCCCCTCCGGGCTGCACGGAGAACGCCTTCCGCCTCTCGCTGCCGCAACTCCTGTTCTGCTGCTCTGCCCTGTCGCTGCGCCCCTGTCTTGCGGTTGTGCTTCTGCTGCTGCATGTGATAGCTGCTGCTTCTGCGTCGTGGCTGCTGCACGGGTACGGGCGTGATGGTCGCCGGGTGCCTGTGTCGCTGCTGCTCTTTTCACGCCACTGCTGCTCTTTGCCCTACTGCTGTGCTGCGGATCGCCAGACTGGGAGAAGTCGAAGCTGGCGCTAGAGACGGCGACGGCGAAGCATCAGAAGTAAGAAGCTGCTGGCAGAAGCGCCTGCAAGAATTGCGCATGTGGTTTGCATCTCCCGCGTAGACACTCGCTTGCGGTCTCCTGTTTTCTACTCATTGTGCCTCTCTTCGGCAGGTATTTCCCTCTCTTCTACTCAAGTCACTTTCAGTATACCTTCCCGCCTTTTGCTCCTGCTGCTGCTGCTGCGTTCCTGCACCCCGTACAGCAAACGCCAGTACTCCCAACGCACCATCCGCTGTCCACTTGGACCGCTCCGTGTGGTGTACGGGCAAACACGACATGTGTTTAGACACGAGTTCCTATGAAAATAGAGCTACGCGTATTTGCACACATAAAATGTGTATATGTGTGTGTGTGTGTAGGTGAAGAGAGCTGCACCTTTGTATGTGTGGACAAATATGTGTATGTGTACACTCGAAGACGCCTCGTGTGAGACTCTCGTACGGATACGGATAAGACACATGAGAAGGGGCTGCTATATTAAACACATTCGTCTGTTTTCCTGCCCCCACACATACATGTATAGATGTGCTTCTTTGCATACGAATATGTGTCTATATGTATACATGCCTACACATATAGGCTTACCCATACGTGTGCAAATGCGTGTGTTCGTTCGTTTGCAAATCTACGTGTGTGTGTTCACATATGTGGACACGAGTATATACATATATATATTTGTGTATATACCGATGTGCACGCCTAGGGACAGACATACACGAACATGCTCACGTATATATATATCTATATATATATATATATACATAGACATACGTGTCTGCATGCGTGTGTGTATATATAAAAATATATGCATGAGCGCGGACATATGTGTAGTTTTGTATGTGTATACACATGGGTATGCATATATATATATTCTTATTCGAATAGACATTTTTGCGTGTGTGAATGGAAGTATTTCTATATGGTGAGCAAAGTTGCAAACCCCGATGAAGGCGTATAGAACTGTGCAGGGACATCAACGCATGCAGACGTCTGTACACGCTTACGAAGATATCTGGCTGAATTTACATGTATACGTGCGTGTACTGTGTAAACCGAGTATCTGACTTTGTTTCGCTCGACGGTGCAAGTCGCGCTGTTGCTGGAGTGCGTTGGGGTGGTATGCTGCAGACTGCTTCAGGAGAAGCAGCAGGGGGAGCAGGTGCTGCGCGAGCAGCTGGAACAGCAGCAGCGGCAGCTGCAGCAGCAGCAACGGCAACTGGAGCAGCAGCAACGGCAGCTGGAGCAGCAGCAACGGCAGCTGGAGCAGCAGCAACGGCAGCTGGAGCAGCAGCAGCGGCAGTTGGAGCAGCAGCAGCGGCACTCGGAGCAGCAACAGCAGGAGCAGCAGCAACTGCAGCAGCAGAAGCAACAGTGCGAGTTGGCGCTGCAGCAGCAGGAGCAGCAGCGACAGGTGCTGCAAGAGCGAACGCAGCAGCAGGACGAGCAGCTGCAGCTGTTGAAAAAAGAACTTCACGAACTAAAAACTGCTCAGGCCAAGGATGCAGCGCGGTAGGCGTGCTGCAGCAGCAGCGTGAGATGCGTCGACTTCCAAGGAGAAACGACTATCGCTACGACTGATATTTGTACACGTATACACGCACACACGTATTTGTATATATACGTGTGGGGTGTAGCTACGCATCCTTGTACACGCATATGCTCACATCTAGTGTGTGTACCCATATGTGTACATAGATAAATAGAGATGTGTGCACATATATATATATATATACGCGTATACACACGCGGATATATATGTAGCTACACCCACACATACATATGTATTTCTACCTGTGTATATTATATATACATATATATCGACAAGGCCACGTACACGTATGCAAATACACACGCATGTATGTGTGCAGCTACACCCACAGCTCGGCATCGAGGGAAATTAACTGTACACGCAGCAGTGACGGCCCACCCGTGCTGCACACTCAGCACCAGCAGATGCAACAGGAAAGGAAGCAGCTACAGCCGTAGCTGCTTTTTCGCACACTAACGGGAGCAGGTGATTTCTTGCCGCAGCGCCTCTCCTGAGGCAAGTATCTCTGCTGCAGCCGTCTTGAGCGATTTCGCTTTGTCTACACTCGCAAGCCAGCTGCTGGTGCTGCTGCGTCTCCTGCTTACACTGTTGCTCGTATTTCTGCCAGCAGCTGCTGCTGCCTGTCGCAGCGTCAGGACTATGGCTGAGGTCGCTTCCTGTTGCTCCTTCTGCTACGTCTCCGCCGTTCTCGGTCTTCCTATTGTTGCTTGTACGGTGCCGCGCGCCGTTGCTGCTGTTTTACGTGCTGCCCGGTCTGCTGCTGCTCTTGGTGCCGCAGCTACTGCTATCCTGGCGGTGGCCGCAGTTCTGGGCGGCTGTTTCTCACGTCGTTGCTGTGGCTTGCGTGGATACCGATCTTGTTCGTGCGCTGCTGCTGCTGCCGTTGCAGGAAGCACACAGCAGAGACAGGTGGGAGCGGGGGGGGAGGCAGCAGCAGCAATCCCAGCGCAGGAGCAGAGGAGCAGCTGCGATTGCACGTAGAGAGTATAACAGCGAAGCTGGCGGCTCGTGAAGAAGAAAACAAGAAGTTAAGGGTAAGCAAATGAAAATATGCTTGAGGCTCTTTTTTACTCTGAGCGACAAAAGCCAATTGTAGTCCTCACCGTTATCCATCTTCTGCTTCTGTCGCTACACACACATATATATATTTTAGTGTATGTGCATACGTAGGGGTAGACGTGTGCGTTGTTCTCCTCCATGCCTGTGTGAGGGTCTCTGTAGTGTCTGTCCACATCCCTCTGCCTGTCACGCTCTGTGTTTTTGATCTGCGTACTTTTCTTTCGTGTGTCTGTCGATCTGCATGGGTATGTCTACAGTTGTCTGTCTACACGTATGTGCATACCTGCATGGATCGACGACACAGACAAGTCTGTGTCTGTGTAATTGTTTTCCTGACCTTTCTGTGAGTAATGTTTAACAAGAAAACTGCTGTTGAGTTGACGTGCAGGACGAACGGGATAACTTGAAGACGCGGTTGCGAAAATTGGGCTCCAGAGCAGCCCCCACTGCGGAAACGTGAACAGTGCCTCTCCGCTGCTTCCCCTGAGTATGACACGAGCTCAGTAACGAACAAATATAGACGGGCGTGTCCACGTATAGTTCATAGTCTTGCATCTGACGTGTACCATATATGCATGCGTGCACGTTTTTATGTGTATGGTTGCACCTGCGTGCTGTGTATCTTTAACCTGGAAGCGCTCTGCGCTGTAGACAGGCATGCGCGAGGAATCAGGCGCCAGCGACGAAGTCACACCTGCACACGAAATGCGGTGTAACATTTCAAGCAGCGGCGGAGTGGTAGGGATGTGTGTGTACCGGCGTGGACGTGGAATCGTACAAGTGCTAGTGCGCGTGTAAGAATTCACACCACCGGCGTCTGAGGAAGAAAAGACTCCGGCATGATGGAAAAGCGAGAAAAAAGCAGCGGCTGGTGCTGCGTGTACCGGTGCCATTTACTTGGCAATTGCCACAACAGCAGCCCACAAAGTCGTGAGACTTCCTCGTGCGGGTAGCAGTTAAATGCACGCCTCATCCATTCGCGAACTTGTAGATCTGGATAACGCTTTTCCAAATTCCTCAGTTGTGCGCCAGACTTTGTATACGTGGTAGCCAGGGAGACATGTGATACATAGATGTACACAAATACGTGCATTTCTAGCGGACGCCGGCACGGATAGAGCGGGCCAGCTGCGGGTCGGCGTTACCGCGAGCCCAGAAAAGATGGCAGGGGAACGCAGCTGTTGCGCTGCTCCTGTTGGCTCTAGCCATCTACAGGTGCTGCTCTACGTATGTAGTGGGGCCTCATCTACACCGTCTCCAGTTACATACACTGTAAAGCTCATACATTAACTTATATACGTGTACACATGAAAAATGGGGATTTGCGTATACGTAAAGGAGTTCGTATGTGTATGCGAAGATATTGAGAAGGACCGTATCTTGTCGTTGAGAAGCTCTACCAAAATTCCTGATACCAACCGTAGGTGTTCTTTGTGAAACATACGCGACTGTATATGCCGGGATACACTTTTCAACATAAACGTGTACATATATATGGATACCCACGTCCCTAGGTACATATATAGGCAGATGAAGTGGGTAAACGTCACGGTGTTCGTACGACGACCAGTCGGCTATCCCAGTCCACCGCTCTTTGTAGTTACATCGGGGATGGTGATTTCTTGCATGCACTGCTTTCACCTCAGTTTTCCCCACGATGCGGATCTGACTTACGGTTGCGTGTAGCCGAGCTGCACCTGGTGCTGATCAAGCACCGTAGCGCTGCGTATAAAACTGCACCTGGTGGAGTTACGTGCTAACTTTGTACTGCCAGTAAATGCCAGCTACGCGCTGCTCACAATTGTCAGGTTTTTCACGCACAATGTGCACAGACGTACGCCCCCGGTAGGCGCCCGTCTATATCAGGGTGCTCAAATAGCGTCAGATGAGAAATGTACTGGGTGCTGCTCAGGATAAAAATTCACTGATAAGAAGGTACAACAGCATCAACAGCGGATCACGCCTCATGGGGCTTACCACACACATCAGCCTTATGCTCCTGATCAGCGCGATATGTCGCTGGGCCGCCACGACGATTTATTGCTAGCACATTCTCGATTTGCTGCGTCACGTCTTACGCCCCGTCTGGCGCCGCTAAACGAACGCTACACTGCTGCTCCATTTCTTCCCCCGCAGCTGGTTTTAGGCGTTGCGCTTTCTGAGGCCCACGCAGAGATACACAGCTGCGAAAGACGTTACTGAAACTGCTTGTCGTGCGCCGGCGCCGCGTACGTCTGCGTTCCCTCTTCCGTAACGATCCCACATGCAAAAATGCCAAATTTTTCCTGATGAGGTTTAACTGTAAGTGGCGTACCGTCGCGATCGGCACATGGACAGTTAAAACGGCAAGCATGAACACCACATACACTCACAATCTTGGACTTCATATGAAAATCTGAATTGTGCCTCTAATACGTGGAACACTGAACACAAAGCACACTACTCTCACGGGAGCGATGCGTAGTTGTGCGAAATACGTGAAGCAATGCACAAGAAGCGTCCAGCGAATGCTCGTGCTGTTCTTCCCACGATTCTCTAGATAGGTGTGATCCTCTGTGTGCAGGCGTGTACGAAGACGGACGAGTACACAGATGTACGCGTGTACTACTGAAAATGTACGTTGCATTAGACGGCACATACACGTGAATCATATCTGTACAGAATGTCCACATGTGTGTGCATATTTAGTATGATGTCCGTACGGGCAAAGAGCGGATTCGAAAGTGCAAAACAATGGTAAGTTGCCTTCAACGCCACCGCGTGCACTATCGTGTTTCAAGGAGACCGGCAGACAAACCAAACAGGCATTATCGTGTGGGCGAGGCACCTGCGATGTTCACCATGGAACATTGCTTGTCATTTTCTGTGGTCTCCTCCTTTGTCTCCCTTTTATCTTCTTCTACCATTTGTATGTATATGTATACTTGTATCTGCGTACATCTCTATTTTTAGATAGCGAACAGCGAATGGACCTCTTTTAGCATCTCTGAAAGCTTGAAACGTTTCATATTTTGAGAGCCAACGCACGCATGGTGAATTGGCCTGTCTCGGGGTGCATCATCCACTGTCCTGCGTGCGCAGGAAAATTAGGTTCTCAACCTACGCATATACGAGACCGTCGTGAGTTCGTGGACAGCTTCTAAAGTAGTCGACTACACTGCGCCTTTCTGTGTTTTGCTTCGTTTCGTGTGCAAGTGCAACAAAATCTCAGTAATTTCCACGCCGTTCCTGAAAGCATACGGTACATCAGGACTTCCTTTTCGCTTACGCAGTTTGCGAAGTGCCTTTTTCGCTCCTTTTGAACCCGATGCTGACACACTTCCAACGAAGATTCCGGGGATGATTTGACGATCTTGGCAAGGTGTGTGATGTAACTGAAGCTGTTTCAAACACTCACCCGCCCTTCTGTTTTTATACCGAATCTCTCCCTTGGTTGAGCTTAACCAACAAGGAGCGAAAGCCGCAGGTACACCACTCTCATTGTCGCAGCCACCTTTGCGCATGTATATATACGTATGTATACACTTATGTACTTAAATGGTCGCTTCGCATGGGCGCGGACACGAAAGTATCTCGTCACACGTCGCGCCGCGGGAATGGCCACCAAATCTCCTTCGCTGTAGAGATTGATTCCATGAATGAAAAATTTCCTAGCAAGTGTCGTCTAGCCGTAGAACGAAAGCAGCCATCGACGTGTTGCCCCTTAATTGTGAACGAGCTAAAAGTGTATGTCTCCCTTCACAACAGACGTTCTTGTGTGGCCGATAAATATAGATGACAAGCAGGTGTGTTTTCTTCGTCAGCGTTCCGTCCAGGGAATGACCGCACGTGGCGGCGGGTACAACGAAGATGAGGTCGCGGCCGGGTTCAACATCTTCAGCGCAAATGACTTGTCCTGACTGCCCACATCACACAAGACCAGGAAGTCCAAAATCACAGCGGTTGTAGGACGGAGAACAGCACAGGAGTACCGCGGCGATCCCAGTCACAAGTGAATATATTACGTGTGCACCCGTGAGGCTCGTAACAACTGCTAAATATGATTGATGCGGTCTTTTTTTTCAGGCGCACGTATGCTCTTAGAAAAATGTCCATCTTCCGTGCAGCACTGCACATGAACGCCACGATATTTGCCGGCCGGCTAAGTTTTCATCCTTTGCAAGGAACTGCGCGTTTGCAATAATGTCGGAGTAACGTTCCATTTTGCCACAGTCTCTTGTGTCATCTCTTACTTCCCAGCGACGTAAGCAGACTCCTATCAATGTTAAAATCTGCACACATAGAGAGACAGACGCGTATCTGTACACCCCGTGTGTTCTGCATCATCGGCGTCTACCGTTGACTCATTCCGGCAATTCAATGAATGCTGTGAACGTAGCACACGCCTGTGCCACTTTTGTGATTCTTCACCGCTTATCAATCCCGCACTTCACAAATTGGTTTTCCATGACAAGGGATAATCCGCATGGAGCGACACTACTCACACACAACACACAGGCGGCTTTTTTCACATCTGTACTTTACTGTTCGTCAAAGGAGATCCTGTTTGCTTCCTGTAGAAGCACAAGCTACAAAAGAGACTTATTTAACGTGGTTTCGTGAGCGATGTTACTCTCTGCTGTTTGGCCACAGCAATGGAGTGTGCGGAAAAGAGGAAGCCTCAACGAAGAATACCCGTCTGCGCAAAAGCGCAGTTCTCCGCCCGAGATAGGCTCGACATGGTAGGTCTTAGTAGCAGGCCGCACGCTGCGCCTAACTAGTGAATGTTATATCTTCCTGCGCTAGTGGAAATCGATGTACCGGTGCACCTTTTCGTTGTTCTGTGAATCATTTCTGCCGCGTTGCTTGCCACTCTGCGCCTCACCTGATTACCGCTGCCGTACACCAGTGCTTCGGAAACCTTAATTGCATGTGTTTTTGTTGCCAACAAAATCAGCACAATACGACTACGTACAGTTTACTTCGCACGCAGCGCACAAGCAATGCCATTTCACGAACACCCTAGCAGAGGAGGGCAAGACTACGGGAAACGCAACTCTCTGTAAGGTAAGAGCAGGGGAAAGGCAACTTTGGTGAAGGGAGTGACGCGAGTAGTCGTATCGGTTTTACGGTCTAAACCACAAGCCACCTGACGGCGAATACATCTCCTACTTCAATGTTTGATCCAGGTATTCCGCAGTTGCTTGTCTTAATTGGCGCATTTCGTAATTGTCGTCGACAGTACATCCGCGTCAAAGTTTCAGCTACGTCACGTCCAGGAAAACAAATTCTAGTAGTCCACTTTGTGGTCACGCACAAATGGATGCGGCACCTTCCGGCCACATGGGCAAGCTATCCATCCTTTGTTTGTTTTACGGGTGCCAGTAGGACCGGTGGTTCACTAGAATTCTTACTCTTCGTCTGCGACGTCCAGGCCTTGCAGAATCGAGCCTTTGGCTCTGACCTTGAACCCAGAAGAGCTTCGAAGTCCATCGGAGAAATATACGCCTTCCCTCAACTCCGGTGCAGGACTCAACTGCGCAACGGCAGAATAGAGCCTTTGCCCCGGCCCTTGAACCCAGAAGAGCTTCGACATCCATGGAGAAACATACGCCTTCCCTCAAGTGCGCTGCGGGACTCAACTTGTCTAAATAGAGCAAACAAACAGAGATGATGTCAGGTGCCAAAATGCAGTCAACAACGTGAACAGGCTACACTCAACTTCACGCAAAGGGTGAGGATTTTCATGAATAGTTTCCCCGTTCCACATTCGCCATAATGATGCAACAGTTCCTCTTATATATCCACTGTCCAAGGACCTTTAACTGAGGCGTCAGTCTTATCCGCTATTTAAATCTCTGCCGTGCCGATCCCGCCTGTGCCTCTACCGCAACTTTCCTTGTTCCTCCCCAAACCACACTGCACTTGCCGTCCCCGGCAAGTGCAGGAGCTCCAGTTCGCACAACCTCAACACTAGGAGAATGTTCCATCGAGCAGGCCTCCTGCATTTCTGTGGACTTCACATTGTCGGTGGTCCGGAAACGCTGGTGGTTGAAGCAGCACATGTGCGAAGTTTATTCTTGAGGTAATCAGATGTGCATCTTAATATACTGCTGCTGGAGCACATCGATGCCAGGAACTAAATTGGTGTGTGGAACCAGCTGCAGTGTGATACACAGGTTGAGGCGTGTTTGCCTTCAGATTGAAAAAAAGAGAATTTGTTTCTTTCTCTTTCGGATTTAGTTGAATCCTTTCCTTATCTCGTATTTGGGGGGGAACAATGAGTAATTTTGCGCATGTGCTTGCACTTACCCTCGTGAGGCCGAGCCCGCAGGCTTGTTTGTGTTACCTTTCTTCCGTTGACTGACAGTATTCAGGTTCGTCAGTAAGCACGTACACATAATTTTGCCTGCGTGTTACAACACACGAGTGGACATATATGTGTGTGCAATCGGCATACTTGGTGAAAGGTGTCTAGATCTGTGTACGTAGCTGTATCGAGTGTGTCTCTTGCGTCCACTGTCCAGTAAACGCCTGTATATCTAGATGTAGTGGTTTCAGGCATATTGCAGTGTCCGGTGTGCCATGTTTCGCAAGCCATGTCACATCCAATCGAACCACGTACTCGAGCACGTACCACCGCGGTACTCAAATGTGTGCACAATGTTGCGCGCCACGGCGCCCTTCCATGTTCCAGGCATTGAAGAGATTCTTTAATGTCTGCATGCGAACTAAGCGTAAACATGTATAACTATGCATATATATATATATATCATTGCACAAATACAAAGACCTAGCTCTTCGGCCTTCTCGATTGTTGGTGGGTCAGATGAGTGCAATCTCATCACTTACATCGTACCGGTTACGCTATATCAGTTGCTGCAAAGTCCGATGACTGCATTCACGTTCCAGGCCGGCGAAGCCACTCAAATAGCGGCCTTGCACAGATAAGCGTGACCGCCCGTAGATTACGACGTATATGTAAGTGAGAGCAGGATGCGAATGTGCTGTCTTCGAAACGTAGAATCTCTGGTAGCGTTCACATCAGCAAATACCGGTCTTCTGTTTAGGTCTGAAAACATCCGCCTATACATATTTACAAAGGTAGACTTACGCTCCTATCGGGGTGTATCCTTATGCGAAATTGTACATACTGTGTTGTGCAAGTTGCGACGTCAACGAGAAAGACAGTTTGCCAGCTGCCGGTGTATGCCTGTACAAATGTTCCTCTCTAAGTGCCAAGAGCAAAGCGTATCGTTGAGAGGTATGCCAAATTTAGCTGGATTGGCGCTGGAAGCGATGTCAGCGAAAGAAGCGTGGGCCGAGGAGGCCGTTACTTGTCCTGTGCACTTGTCGGCACCGTCAAGTTCCTGCTGTCACATGGAAGCTGCTGCAGCGATGTTTACAGAACAGCGTGTGCGAGCAGCTGTCTTTGGTTGCTGAAGTGGCCCTGCGCTGGTGAAAGAGCTGCGGGTACTGCTGGCGGCGACGCGCGTGGTGCGGCTATCGTTAAGCGGCAGCGTCGCCCTGCGATAAAGCAGCACCTGCTGAGATAAAAATATACAAGAGAAGCAATCAGCATAACACACCCTCATGCTCCTGAAGCACAGCGGTTGGCTGGCTGTTGGTCTACCAGGAGCGTCAACAGCGGGGGTACCACGTGTAGCAGCATACGTGACACCATACTCCATAATAAAGCGCCGGTCGTATCCTGATTATACAGTGTGGGATGTGTCACGGCCTCTCGTCTGCTGTGCCGTCCGCAGTTCGTGTTCTGCGTCATGCCCTACATTTCGTCGCTGGTCGACGGCCTCGTCGCTGTTGCTACTGCAGCAATACAGTTGTAACTGCCGCATTGTGTGATCTTTGAAACCACAGCAGTGTCCTCTGTTGTTGCTGCTGCGGGACTTCAAGGCTCATGTACGTTACTGCAACAATACAGGTGTTACTGCCGCGCTGTATGATCTTTGAAACCATTGCAGAGTCCTCTGTTGTTGCTGCTGCGGAGCTTCGAGGCTCATGTACGCTACTGCCAAAGTAGCTGCTAGACCTTCACTGCTGCTTTTTTGGGGGGTGTTGCGATTCCTATTGCTGTGGTACTTCTACGTGGCGCTGCGGCTTCTTGTTCACTCCATCTGCATCGCTTCTACCTCTTCATGTGCGTCTGCCGCTGCGTGCAGCTGCCCCCTGAGTTCTTTTGCTGAGTTGGGTCCGATCCTGCAGCCGCTCTGTCGTTACGACGTGGTCCTGTTGCCGCTGAGTACCAGCGGCCAAACCAGCTCTCGCGAACCTACAGAGTGCAAACACATTAGCCGTGTAGGACCAGTGGGATATCTCACCTTGACCAACCATGGAATAAGCGCCTCAACGGCGTCCCGCATGTTCAAAAAGACTTATACTCATGGCTATTGGTAGACAATTCATGCAGATAGACACGTCGTAAGTTTGCGGAAAACTTTCATGAGACGGTGACTTTGTTCAGGTGGTCGAGCGCACGAAGACAGAGAGCAGTATCCTTCCACACATTTTGATGTGTGCGCAGCCCTTTTTTGTACTGCAGACTGCCAGTCTAATGGTACGGACACTTTATGTGCGAAACGAGCGCTTGCGGGACTTGGGCGCGGCGCCGAATTGCGTGAGAAGCGTTCAGTATGCACGGGAACCATGCCAAGGTAAGGTCCAGTTCAGCTAGTGTCCATCCTGCTCTCTTGATAGTGCAGTTGACGTACAGTCCTTTGCGTTCCACACCCTAACACCTGCATGGGCACCTCCCTGTTTACGTGTAACGACACACGTGCAGACAAGGGATCATCAGCAACAGTGAAAAACGGCACAGAAATTGTTGGCCTAAAAGTAGCAAATTCCGTTTCGTAGCATCACCCCGGTGCGCTACCGTGTGAAAACGGAAGAGGCTAGTACGATATAATCAGAAGCGGAGGGGAGAAAAGGGCAGACATTTCGGTATTGTATTGTATAGCGAAAAAGAGGCAAGCGGCCGGGTGTTGTGGGGGCGGAAGGGTACCTATGCATGGTTACATCACCTCGTGGTCGGAGCCACAGAGATAATCTCGTAGGATAAGAAGATTTACACAGTCATTCTTCAAACCTAGTTTCTTCGTTACGGACTAGCTCAGAGAATACCAGCGCAACTACACTCAAGAGAGACTTTCAGCTGCTTCTCGTCAACAGGACCTAAAACCTCTTGATTGCTGGGCAATGAATTTCATGATCGTCCGGTTTATTACAGCCACCAGAAATTACTCCGTTGTGGCACAAGTGTGTCCCCATGTTAGGGTTTTCCTCTATTGCGTGGCACAAATTTTCCGCGCCTTCTCCATCATTTATCGAGCTACGTAGGTGCACGCTGACATGCACACAGACACGTGGCTACCCGTATCACGTGCCTTCAACGTGTTTACGTGTGGTAGTTCGATAAGTGTAGCGTTCACAAGTAACCCGCAACCTTACACCCACTTGGCTTCTTCTTGTCATGCCGCAACACAGAATAAGTTGTCCTCAATGAAGGCAAGGATCAGTGGCGCACATCTGTGCCACCTTAGCGCGCTGGCCATAGACCGGTTTTCTCCGCGTCTCTATTTGTTCTGCTTCATCTCTCGCCTCGAGCTCCTACGAGGCGAAACATGTTTGACTTTTGTGGCAAGAATGCCACAACAAAATACGGAATTGGCTCTGGAAGAAAATTCTTGTGCGCAGTTGGTGCGCAGTACCTCCGTTGCGCAAGACTTGGTGATCCGCCTGTGGAAATCAGTGCCACCATAATGAGTGTTTAGCAAACGTTTGTCGCTTCAGCGGAACCTCGGAAGTTTGTGAGCCACTGAACTACATTGTAAAGCCACAACTCTGCCCCTGTGGCAAAAATGAAGCTGTCGATGTTCGTGATATTCGTGATTATCCGTTTTGACAGAGCGAACATTTCCACCAGAGCCGCACCAGCCCCGGCAGTGGCAACGTGTACTCCGGGCGAAATAACTCCAACAGACTCGCGACCTTTCGATGGGCTTCGCATTGTGTGCCCACAAAATACCAATCTGCAACAAGGGGGTATCCCGGTACCAGGCGATTCGGGTAACGCCGAGGTTCTTGCAGGTGCAGGTGGCGAAGCTGTCCCTCTACGTACACTACTTCCGTGGGGAACCTACAAACGGACGGTAGAGGGGGGTGTCAACGTGGACACGTTAGCAGTCTCACAGCTACCCGAGAAACCCGCAACGCTTTACTTCGAGTGTCGACACGGCGACGGACTTCAGAGCTGCTACATCCAGGTCAATGTTCTGCCTGCGCATCGCCTCGGTGAGCGGATTCCGTTTCCGCACTCCATGGTTGAAGAACAGGGGGACCTTCAGTCCCAGTGAGTCAGACCGCCAATTTATCTTTGCTTCGTCCACACGCCGAACTGCACAGCGACATTGTGGTGGTTGTGTGTGCGTGCAGGTCCAAATGTATGTGCGCATTGGGGCAGCCGGCTGAAGTTTTCTGTTCACGCCGAGAACGAAACGGTTCTGTTTAACTGCGCTGCTGGATTCAGACTGTTACCAGCTGAAGCGGCAAAAGTGTACGATGGCAACTGCCAACACGAACTACATTTGGACGATGCTCTTCCTGGCTCGTACATCAAGCACGCAGATGACAACCACCCAAATATGCTTGTCGTCGTGTACCTGCCAGCGCCACCGCAGAGCCTCTGTTATATTTGCGCCCCCCCGGGGAATCAGCCGACAGCGAGTAACAACTGTTTCGTCCGCGTAAGCACTGTGGCCGGAAGTGGTGCCCCTCCGCCTCCAAAAACAACTGCATCTGCAGCTGTGGGAGCTACAGCTAGGACAGCCTCTGTGTTGGGACTACTTTTGGTAGGGACGGGACACCTGAATATTAGCTGACTGATTGATTTCGTGTCGTCAGTGAGATCTAGTCGTGGTAAGACACTTGTGCAAATGTACGTGTGAAAGTTATGTGCGGACGTTTATTTCCAGAAATGCATTAAAGAGCATTATCTGCACACACACGACATTCTACCCCTATAGAGTGTGACGATCTGGTGTTGTGACTTCCTTTATATGGACGTAGCTTCTGTGTCGTTTTCCGTGAAAAAGCAGATCTCTCCTGCAGAAGCCAAAGTGGGTGGAGGTGCAGAGGGTCGTTCGCCTGATAGTGTTCATTGTCTCACAAAAGAACTCTTCTGCATTTCCGTTTGGTCCCAGAGGGAGGAAGGACAACTTACTGTGATATAGCGTCCCGGTGTCCCCTCCAGTACATATACATATGTACAGATATACATAAATGTATGAACACGTAAGTACGTCCCTACAGCAACGCTCATACTCGTGCACGTAAACTTCTCCATAGGTGTGCATGAATACAACATTGAGGTGTGTAGGCCTTTTTGCATAGTTGAAGACGTGCAGATGTACATACGAATATTTTTCTTCGTGCATGGTAGGATGTATACTGTCTTGTGAAGTAGTTGACGAGTTTTGCACTAGCTGTTCAACGACCCTTCCTGCATGCATTACACGTACGGTTCATGCGAACAACAAACCGACAACTTCATAGTATCGACGTAGTAACTGCTTAAAATGAATTACACGTATACACATATATGCATATATAGATGCCGAATCTCGGATACCAGAACTACTGTTGTGCCCGATGATGAAGCAAGGAGACGTGTTGTCCAGATAGCGGGATCGCGTGCTGAAGGCTTGCGCTACTGACACTGGCGTCCACTAATCACAGCTACTTCTATCTATCCAAGTCATATGAGTATATTGACACGCATACATCTGTATGTGTTCGACGTCAAGGAAAGACTCTACTGTGGAGTTCGGGACGTCCTCTAGTGTTTTTAGATCGTCAGGCTCATTGCTTCTTTGTAAGTTTGGACCCGTACACGTCTACGTGTGTTTGCCTTAATGCGTCTTTGTTCGTACGTCTGTTGGCTCGTCTGCATATTTGTGCACGTTACGTGTCAAAATTATAGCGACGTCCGTGCCATTTATCGCTGAAAGCACTGTTGTACGCTTGGACAAACTGTTTTTCCGAGGCAAAGCTACCGGAAGCATGCCAACGTATTTGTCAAAACAGGAAAGCTCAACCAGAAGCAAAGTCAGCAAACTGGCAACGAAGAGCCACGGTGGGCTTTTTCAGTGTTGAGTTGACAAAGCTGTTGTGGCAGAAAGAAAGACGCTTGTTTGTGTATTTGTTGCAGTTCCAGGCTCCGGCTGTTAGTTGGAGGCTATCTGTGCATGCTGGCTGAGCAGAGGTTGCAAACACCTACTGGTGCTGCTGGAGGACGTTGTGCTGTTGATAGAACTGCGTCCGCTGATATCTACGACTACCGCTGTGCTCCTGCAAAACCGCACAATCGCACTGCCGGAACAGCAGCAACATATGCAGTACACAAGTAGATGCAGACGCACAGCTCTATAGAGCAGCGTTGTGCAGCTGAAGAGCAGCGTTATTGTGCTGCTGATACAGGGCGTGTATCCAGATGAGTAGCAGCAGGAGAAGCAACATGCGGCGTTGCGCTGGTAAGCAAGCATGAGCCTTGTGATACTAATTCAGTGTCTAATGTTTCCCGGCCGCTCGTGTGTTGTTCCCAGTGGCGCTTACCTGCCTTGCGGCATTACGCGTTATACTCCGTTTGCGGCTGCTCAGTCGTCGACGTGGTACTGCGCTGTTGCTGCTACTCTATACGCTCTTTGACGCTGGTGCGTCGTGCTGCTACACGTTCTGCGTCAATGTTCATAGAGTTGGCCTCTGTTACCACCGACGCTGCTGTTTTTCTTTTACTGTTGTGGAACAGGTGCTACAGCAGCAACTGTTCGGCTGCCATTGCGTGCTTTGTCATTACGGTGCATTCATTGCGCGTTGGGACTTCCTGTCTCAGACACTTGCTGCTACCCTTATGTTGTTCGTCTGGCGCTGCTGTTGGTGTTCTGTCCGTGCGGCACATGGACACTGCGATGGGAAGGTTCTCCACGGCCACCCCGCCAGTTACGAGTGTGTGGAGCACTGTTTGAATCAGAAGCAACGGGCACGTTCCGGTCAACTGTGTACCATGTGCATTTGTATGATTGTACGTATGTCTGGGTGCCCGTGCGCTCGACCATATGCATTCGCGTATCTATGTATGGATATATGTATGAACGGCTGCATATCAAGTTTTCGAAATTTCCCGTGAAAGTGTAAGTGTGCACGTACACCTACCTGCGGAGACATATTATGCAAGGATACACACTTGTGAAACATTCGTTTTGTAGGTATAACTGCTTGCGCGCCCGAAGCGTACAACCACGAGCATCCGACACACTTGTGTACGCAGATGTCAGGTTCAATCACATAAACAGTGAGGATGGTGTTACAGAAGAGTGTAGCAGCAGCGTAGTTTGGTGAAAGGAGATGCAGCCGAACTGTGGGCACCACTGAAACGTCTGCGAAGAACACCGATTTCGGCGTGTATCTTACAGGGGTGCGTACACGTCCTTGTGTCCTAGATTTATGAATTACCCCACCCGGTTAACACTCTGCTATCTCTACGTACGTCATACTCTCTATCTATACAGTCCTGTGTGCATCATGTATATATATTGCTAGCATCTCGTTGCCGCTCTCTGTGCATACTTACCTATTGATCTCTCAGCACATCACTGTTTCGCCGCGCCTTCTTTACGGATCTCTCTGTGAATCATTCTCGCTACCCGTCCACCTCGTGCCTGTTTATCATCTTGAACACCCCTACACGTAAACGCTTATATGCTTTAGATGTGCCTGCACCTGTCCACACGACGAAGGACGTCGGCTAAGCGGGCTGTTTCGCAGCAGTCCGCATTTGCTATGTATCAACTGTACACTCAGTTCATAATCCCGGTAACACAATAGAAACAGATGCCTTCATACAATCACACACAGAAGGGCATATCTCTACGCAAAACCACAAAGCGGTACCTGCGTACACGCGTGTTTTGTTATTTGAGACATATTTACGTATACGCATATACCTACATACGTGTGCAACGACTGCAGACGTATTCAACGTTACTAAATTTGCGAAAAGGGTTTTGGACTGGAGCTAGCAGATCCTCTGTACCCGACAGAGCGGAATACGATAAATGTGCCTCCATATATATTTATATATATATTCGATATTCACGCCAGTACATATTCAGGTGTTTATACTCGTGCATTTGCTCATTCGTGGACATATAAGTTTACGCCCTGTATTATGAGGAGATACGTTGTTTTCATCGGAACAATGCGCCGTTCGAGGGTGCACCGTAAAAAGCGTCGCCTCCGCGTGTCGCTTGCACTGACGTGAGACAGGTTTTGGGAGGAATAAGCATCTATTCCTGCGAATACCGTAAGTTCCCCGGCACCAGCTGCTAGGCACCTGATACCTCATCTGGAAGTTCTATTACTGGTAGACTGGTGTTGCGCCCGTAAAACGCTGTATTTGCTGCCTCAGACTGCCAGTAAACGCCAACATGCCTTTAATGATAAAGCAGCATCCGTTGGCATATTACGAGTGTTCAAGAAACGCCGCGTTTGCCAATACAAAACAGTCGTCGTTCACTAAAAAATGGAGCTGTAGAGCTGCTGATAGAACAGGATTCTTACGATGACGTCTGGCAGCGGCAGAGATTTTACACACGCTACTGAAAAGACAGCATCCGGCCGCTGGTGACCCGTCAGGCTCCCGTGCTCTCCGACGTCTTCCTACCATTCGTCTGTTGCTGCTTAATACTGTCAGTAGTTCGCTGCTGCGACTCAAGCAGAGAGCAATCTTTTATACTATGTTCTTGGCAAATTCAGTGCAGCTGCCGTCTGCTGCGACTGCCGCTACAGAGACATTGTACGTGGTACTTCGAACCGGCTCTACTATTCCCGTAGTATACGAAGAATCCTGCAAGCCTATTAGTGTGCTGCCTACACCTCCACTTAATGCTATCACTCATGTGTCCCTTTAGCTACGCTGTTGGGCGCACCAGCTGCTGCGTTTTAGTCTACCTCTGCCTCTAGACCCAAATGTTGCAGCTCGTCCGTCTGTGCTTTTCCCAGGACGCCTGTTACTGTGTTGCACCTCGGTAGTGAACTTCAGCTGCAGCTTAAAAATGTCGTCGGATAACACGCCACGTTCCATCGCTGCGAAAACATGTCATTTCGCGGTGACTAGTCGAATCGGCTCAAGAAGAAGTACAAGCTACCGTACTGCCGTGTTTATTCGAGAACTTAGACGCACCACTGCAGATATGTTTATTGAGGCAGTTCTGTTAATAGAGCACCTCCCCACGACGGTCGTCTCGGAGTGCATACACCCTTGAAAGGGCAATTAGCAGCATCGCACACATCCCTACATACGGATGCTGTGTTGTGTGCACAACTGTATAATGGAGAGTGCTCTGCTGAGCGGTATAATTCATTACTGCCATTAAACGAGTACACGCTGGAAAAATCAAAGCGATACAGCGTGGTGTGAAACGCATCAAGCGTACACGGCGCACAGCGCGGAAACGGATCTGACAGCGTCTTAGCCACGGTTGTACCGTTCTTCTTAAGTGGTTACTAATCTGCGTGTAAATATCTTCGTGTTCGCACAAACACTATGTGCGCTCCCGCATGTGTGCGTCAGTATATATGCACCATTAACAATAGCCTCTCTTCATCAGACAACTGGAAAACCAGACTAACGAAGCCCTCAAGTGTCGAAAGCAGCACAAATATCATTGTGACTACAAGAAGACGCTTTCTGAAAGATTCAAGCGTACGTAAAGCAGTCTGTCTTGTGTGGAAACTCGTCGTGGCTGGCAAGTTGTGAGGCAAAACGAAAATGAAAAGGTCTGTAGCAGACAAAGAGGTCAGACACTACCAGGAAAACTGAATAAGGCAGACCTGTGCGGTCAAACAGCTTAGTAGTGTTACGCGGGAAAGGCTGAGTTTGGTCGCATCTTCTCCCTGTTTCTTTCACTCTACGTGTGTACCTGCGTACTCAGACACAATCGTCTACAGAGGGCACCAGATCACACCAGCGCACGGCCCACAAAACTGTAGGAAATCACCTCCGTTCCGCAGCGTACGGCAAGGGCGAACCAATCCTGTTTGATGTGCCAGAGAGCGGTTGAAGCCGCAGTGACCAAGGACACTGCTAGACTGCAGCAACACGCTGCGCGACGCCTGCACCGGGGAAGGAACGTGTAGGTCCTCACACGTGGTTCTCCGCAGATTTCCTGTGGCTTTACGCCGCCCTGCTAGGCGACAACATTTGAGAGGTTCACGGCCACCTGAGCAGCGTCCAATGGGGAGACCCAAATGATTTCCCCGAAAGTGCAATTAGGTCAGCATTCCGACTGCGCTGCGCTGGAGACAGGGAATGCCACTTCGTTGATTGTAGAAGCAAGTGTGCGAGTCCGTTTTTTTGTGTTTAATTTATGGGGCTCTCGAACCAGCTTCTGCGTGCTGTTGGGTGGTGATGCTGCCCCTGTGTGTCCAGCGAGCGTCTTCGCGGGTCCACACGCTTGTGCAATGCTGATGAACTTGTAAACTTTGTAAGCAGCCCCCCGTGTGAGCACATCTCATTCTACTGCAACAGTGGGTTCACCTTGGCTCCGGCGAACTACACGAAAGCAAACAGCTCCAGTTGCCTGACCGACCTCAAGTTCGTAAATTTGCTCACACACCACAATTTCCACGAGAGGATTCGGGCGGAAACGACAACGGGTTCTCGAGTCTTGTTTTCCCCGGTGACTTCAGATTCCCCCGTAGTTTTGCCTCGACCCGCTTCCGCCTGATACGGGTGACTGCTACGTCAAGGAAATTACGGTTGTGTAGGAATTGGCGCCGCCCCTACACCACGACGCAGCACTCTGCAACCGCATGAGTCACATCCCGCAGAGTGTTGGCGTCCGGAGCTGTTCGGATTGAAGCGCTCATTTCGCTTTTAGCTCGCTGCACCGTGCCTGGTGACCTGGAAGTGTTGCTGTTGAAACAGCTACCCAGTTGCCAGCGCATGCGACGCCAGTGAACACACGCCCATTTTCGCTGACGCACTGGTGACGTAGAGGGAGTTTGGCCAAAGTGATATACAAGCTGTGCCAACAGGTCGCACTCAGAGACCCTAGATTACTACAGCTTGTGTGAACCTCACTGTCCAGAACGCGAGCCATTGTCTTTTCAGGGATACCTTCGCCCGAAGGTGACGACTGCGTCGTATGCGCCCTCCCCACAGACATGCCGCAAGGTCTCCGCTTGCAAATCGTTTTCTCAGTAGAGAATCCCGACAACTTTTTTCCACTGTCTTCTCACCCTCAAGAGAGGCCACGACGTGCGACGATGTTCTCTGCTTTTGTCGCCTGGTAGTGCGATCGCCCTCTTTGTTCCCTGCCGAATGTTTACTACCTCCGTACGTCGACGTGTCTAACATTTACTGCATGTTCGGAGCGTCGGGAACACGTAGGGAGGTCCTGTGTTCAAGACTGTAGCGCACACCCCCAGATGGAACTCGGGTGCCTACACGCCACCATGTTATCCCGTGCGGGTGGTATCCGTTGATAAGGACGTGTTGGGTATACTCTGTGATCACAGTACCGGTCTATCCACCACAGACGCATAAGTATATTTTCTCTTGTTTGTCTTTAAACCCTCTGCTACAGCCTTCTCGCTGCTCTAAACTTACCATTGTCCTCTGCATGTGTTCCGGTCCAACCACGACGTACCTGTTTGGAATAAAGGTTGAGGGTGTCTTATTGTGTAAATCTGCATTCTTTACGCTATACTTGGACGCGAGTGCTGCTCACGTGGTGTGTCTTTGCCATCTCGCCTTGAGACACATCTTTCGTGCGACTGAGTTCCCTTTCAAAAGACGAAGAGGACAGAAGCATCTAAATCTGTGCCCGCCTTCCACAGCATGCACCCTCCAGTAAATATCGCTAAACCGACCACCACTGGTCGGCGAGCAATATCGGGACCACCTAGCACTGCCACCGCACCTTGGTGTCGGGAACTGGCAACGCACCGAGAAGTACGCGCTACATCAACACAAGTCCTCAAGCTCCTCGACGCCTCATTACTACGAAGGAGTGCTTGGAAATTTGCGCATCAACTCAGACGATGACAGATGGCTACTGGGCAGCCTCATACACACAAAGGCATGTGTAATCTCCCGACACGCCCAATCGCCACGCGCGAACCTGCTTGTTGTGCCCAGCTGCCTTGTCTCGATACTACTAATTTAACGGCATATCGGCCCCTTACTGCTGTTACCCCATCGACTGCGTCTGCAGGTCTTTTCACTGCCGTTTGAGCAGACTGGTGCAGCTCGACCACCGAATGCTGCATTGCTGTTCAAACGCATAAAGCTGGGGGTAACGGTGCAAGCCGCATTTTTTAGAATCTTCCGGTTGACGGTGTGGGCACTGCACTGCAGCAGCAACTACGACAGCTATCCAGGAGACGGCGCTACTGCTGTCAAGCCGTTTTCGGGGTTCTGCAGTCGGTCTAATGTGACTGCCTCGTTTCACTGACGTTGTCCTCTAACTCTGCGTTGCTAGTACCCTCCCCAGGTCAGCAGCTGCTCTTGCGTCGAGCGCGCGTCCTAGGTTTTGCGCGTCCTGCTTGAGGCAGCTATTTTCGACTGCTATTTTTAAAGCGGCGCCAGCGGCGACCCTGTTGCCCTGTTGTTCGCCTGTTAGAACCTTCATGTCCACATATCACTCTCTTGAGAAAAAATCCTGTTGTCGCTGTGGGACGGCGATAATTCCGAGGACCCGTCTCTGGACCTCACCGAAAGGGCAACAGTTGACTCCATGCTTGCACGTAGAAAGGAACCCTCGAGTGCTTTTCGAGTCACCTGGACAGCGCTGGTCCGTTGCGGCATATTTCCAGTGAGAGTTACTTCTGCCGCACCTACGTTTCCACCTTCTTCACGTCGTGAAGCGTCAGCATTTCTCAGAGAAACATAATACATACCATTGTCCTCTTCTTGGATTCTTGTGTCGTCCACGCAGCAACGATGCATGACAAAATTTCCGCCACCTTCCGAGGGCACCTGTTCTGCTCCGATTTCCCCTACACCTTCGCGACTCCCCTCTAAACTGTGTCTTGGCGCCTTATTCATTGGCATCCGTTCCTCACCCTCTTGTTTCTCCCGAAAAACATCTTCTTTTCCCTCGTCTCCTGCACAAGACGAAACGGCCCTTTCACTGAGCTCCTCGGCCAGTGTCTGTGTCTCCGCAACAGCCGAAATCGCGCGAGCGTCAGCAGCGCCGCAACCAACACACGGAGACACTTCCAAAAACTCAGCTCGATCCCGCAAATCCCCTTGGGGTTCCTCTCTCTCCTCCTCTGCAAGCTGTTGTTGGTGTTCTTGGCCTTCCTGGTGACCCTGTTCGCCCTCCCGTTGCTGCGTTTGCTGCGGCTGAACTTGTGGAGTCGGTCGCTGCTGTCCGACGTGTCGCTGGTGGCGTTGTCGCAGACTAGCAAGAAACCGACTGCGGGGTCGTCGCAGCAGCTGGGAAGCGAGCATACGGAAGCACCTACTTGCTTCATAGGACGGCCGATTGATGTGGCCAATGAAGAAATTTACGTAGCAGCGCAAGGGGCAGCTCGCGTGACTAGACAGCCAGCGTGTGATGCATGCGCTGTGAAACACATGGCTGCACGGCAGGCGGCGTACAACGTCTCCTTCGCGAAACTCCGTTAAGCAAATTGCACAGCTGAAAAGGAACACAGCGAAACAAAACGTTGCATTAATCATGGCCCACGTACACGTGCAACTGATCGGGATCCGCACTGTGTACACACACATCGCGGTGGAGCGTAGTTTTAGTTGTCTCCATAGCTCGGCGCCTTTCAAGCAGATTTACTTGGCATGGAAATTCTCTATTTGGCAGTCTGAGTTGCCCACCGTGCGTAGCATATATATGTATAAGTATTTACCTACGTATATGCCATCTGGGAATATTATGTCCACGGGGAGATACACGGCCAGTAGCTGTGCGTGTCATACGCAAACGTGTGTATACATGAATACACGACCATCGCTCAACACCGTGCAAGGAAGCTACAAAAGTGACATCCTGCCGAATCCGGATCTCCGCCGGGAAGCCTAACGCCACAGCACGTGTTCTCAGAGGAGAGTGTTGATGCTTGTGTAAATCGTACAACGCCACTTCCCCGACACTTCTAACCCCTGTGGCCTCTTGCAGCACAGCACAAAAGGACAGTGTCTTGCTCCCCCGGCGACTGACTTGTCGCTTCCTCAGTTGTACGACCGCATTAGCATACTGCCCGTGGGGAGGCTGTGACAGCGGTGTGAAATGCATCGGTACAAATATGTCAGCAAGTATGCATGAGCGAATGAGGCCCCTCCATACCAGAAAACGTCTGCACAAACGTACACGGACGCACAGTATTTCACACGGACTATGCAGTCTCGGAGATTACCTACATCACTTCACAGGGACGTTCTGTTGTACATTTTGCTATGGTGACGTGAGACTTTGATTCCACGAGAGCCCAGTCCCTTAAAAACACGTACAAGCTGCTGTCACTCAGACGGGAGCTTGACGAAATTAAAGGCGTCATTGTTCAAAGATAAACAATATCGACCTACCCGACGCACGAAGCATACTCCTGGGCCTACACGCGTGTATATACGTGGGCTCGCATGGACACATGTCTAGCACGGGTGTAGCCAGTGGACGGATTCAATTTTGCAAGCCCGTGTACTGCTTTTGAAACCCGGCACTCACATAAATTCGCTTCCATATTTCACTTCGTTGCCATCGTCTGTCGAACGGTTTTCTTCGGTTTTTTTCCCGCATCTATGCTTTCGAGTTTCGCTGTATTGCTGGTCGGCGTCACTCAGTCCAGTAATCTGTGTCAACAAATGTGTCCCACGTTTTGATTGCTGTCCCGGCGCTTGCTTGTCCAAATCTGGTGTCGCGTCAGAACCGCGTCTACTGCTGCTGCTGGTGGTGCTGTTTCTGTTACTGTCGCTGCTTCTCCTGTGGTCCCGCTCTGGTGGAGTCCACTGCTCTTCATGCATCATCTGAAGCAGTCTTGCAGGCAGCGCTCGACCTGCACCTCTGGGTTCTTCCACCAGCAGCTGTTCGATGTCTGCCGCCGACGCGCACCAGCAGACGAAGAGGCTCGCGCAGACAATCACGAGCATCAGAATGTGAGGTCCAAGAACAGAGAGAAACACGAGGACCACTACAGAAACGTAGCGTACAAGTACTGGTGCGTTAGATGTTTCTACATTGGTGGCTATTCCGCGGTAGTAGGCGAGATGCAGAGCAACAAAGTAGAAAGAAAACGAGACAAGGAACAGGATACGTTGGCATTGCCACAGGGGGGAGCGCAGCAGCCTTGCAAAATCAGGAAGAATTGTGCGCTGCCACCAGGCCCAACGCAAGCGAGCCAACGCCTTCACTATCTGATACTGGCATAGCACCCGCACCAGCGTAAGCACCGATAATATGCCAAGTACAAGGGCGACGGTGACGTGAGTCTTGAATGGTTTCTCCCACACACAGGAATAAAGGAAAACGCCAGTATGCACTATGGTCAGGCAGCTTCTTAGGATTAAGAAGCAGACTTCTTCGTAATACAGCGCATCCAGAAAGTGCCTCACGTCAGCTAAGGCACGAGGCAACGGTATACCCTGACAACGCCGTGCTGAGTAGCGAGGCACGCAGCGCCGTAGTCCCTCCACTAGACTTCTCACTATTCGTACAACGAAAATTCCTCGTGTGTTACGGGTTTCAGCAGAGGCGTCAAACGTTTCTCTTGACGTAGCAGCGCTTCTTCGATTACGGCCGCTTTCTGATGGTACTGCTGCAGCTGGACGCTGAGCAGCCGCTTGCGCCTCAGGTTGATGCACCGCGTGTCTGCGAGGTCCGCTGGTCGTCACAGGAGTCGAAGAAATGCGGGCGCGTGAGCTCGGCCCGCCTGGTGGTTCGGAAGTCCTCGATGGCTGCTCTGCGCAACGTAGATGAACTCGCGACGGAGACACGGGAAGAGAAGCACAAGGAGCCCACGACGCTGCGGTACCAACAGGAGTGCTGTTGCCGCCGCTTTGGCGCGGGGTTTCCTGCCCTTGTCTACACACAGAAGCACCAACATCTGCCCCCCCTGTCCGTCTGTCCTGCACTACGCTCTGCATTGTTGCCTGTCCGTGGTTACGGTGGTACTTGCGCGCTTGAGAACAACATGGAAAGGTGCCTCTTTGCCGCCACAGATCAGGTGTTTGCTCCCCCTCTGCAGCTTCGCTCTGACGTGGTGGGCCGATCAGACGGGTCTCTGAATCGTCCGCGTATATAGGATACACCTTTGCGAGAACGGGGACACGTGCTTATCGAAAAGCTGCAAACTAGTGAGGAGCACTGTGTTCTGACGTGTGAAGACCCAGTCAAAATTTCGATTTGGGTGCAAGGGGAAGGCCTCCCTGATAGCAACTACTTCATTTCTATTGCTTCCCCCCTGCCTCTCACACCACCCACGCGACAACTGTCCCCACACAGACGCTTTGTCTCGCGTCTGCACGAGCCGCAGCACACGCAGAAACAAAACAACGCTGAACCCTTCGCATTATTCTACCGCGAATAAGCCCTCTGTGCATACAAATTTAGGATTGATTTACCAACGCGAACTGGGTGTGTACCGTGGAAGCACTGGGTGTGCGTGTCGGATTGCTAAGGCAGTGGGCGACGGCAGGCAAGAGACGATTAATGCATGTTACAAGTAACATCACACGACTGTGTTGATTTTTTGGGAAAGATACGGCCGTGAGTAGTAATATTCTGAACCTATACGGATAGGGCACTAGGATACTACGTTAGCAGGGGTTCCTGATCCCCTAACAGGTTGCGCCTAGGAGCAGCTACTGACCTTCCAGCACCCACCGGCGTACACTAGTGTAAATACAGATTTAGCAGCAACTACTACTTCATCATCGCATGCTGCTCTAGCAACTTGTGCAGCTGGTACACAGATCACGTACGCACACAGCCGTCCGCCCGTGTACAGCAGCCGACAGCAGTCTACGGATAGAGCGATGGTCTACGCAGAAAAGTCGGTATACGAGAGGACGTTGATGGTGACCTCGTACTAGTGCACGCGCCGAAACCAGTAAACTCTGGCGTGGCGGTGACTCTACCAGTGGACGTCACTCTACGAGCGGGTATCGATCTATCATGTTAGATTCCTGTAGACTGGCTAACGGCGTGGCAGCGCCTTCACGCATTAACTATGGCCTATTATCGCGGATATTTGTCGGTCACGCAGGAGCGCGTGCTGCGGTATCAAGTTGTGCTGATCTACCAGTGCTGCTCTATGGGTACTCACGGAAAACACGAATAAGGTCAAGATGCACTAGCTAGCACATCCTAGTTACCTTGTCGTCTTCCTACTTCTATTCGTCGTGTTCTAAGGGGATACGCGGTACCCCGTCGTCCCGCTGCGCTGCCCCGGCTCGCTCTCCCTTCGTTGCTGCTGGCGTCGGGGCGACTGCCGCCCTTGACACTCAGGTAACATAACGTTGTATGTGCGGTGAACAGATGCGTGCAGTATGGCTCGTGCAGCGAGACATGCGCCCTTGTTCTGCTGCTGCTGCCGATGCCGGCTCTGATACGACCGTTCAGTCACCACGACGAGCCACGGCTACTACATCGACTTCATCAGCAATCCTCCTATTACCCACAAGGGCAGCAAACAAAGCACTTTACAAATTCAGACTTCATGTATCCTCCGCTGTTGAAATGGCCCTTTCAGGCGCAACGATCTCGTATGGTCGGAAAGCACGCGGCCCCTTCTGCCGCATGTCCATTTCAGTGACGCAGTTTCTCACGGCAGTAGCGCTTGCGATACTATGACTACAGCAGCGGTGTCTACAGGAGTCACAGTTCATACAAATGCACATCGTTTCACTGTGGTATAGCCGCCTTACCTTGTACAGCCGTTTCGACATTTAGTGGTAATGTTCTGCAGTACAACTGTCTCCTTTACCACGAGATCAGGATACACGCATGCAAGGCAGACCGTACTGAGTAAACGGGATGCGCCGAAGCTTCATGCATCTGGGGATCACGTCTCTGTAATGCTGTGCCGCTGCTGGCGGTGGTGGGGGTGGTCCCGCTGCCGCTATGCTTTGTCTCAACCGCAGCCGACGTTGGTGCGGCCTACAACGACGTCTATAGATTCGTAAGGACGTTGACACGGTAGCGGCGACTGCTTGGAGGCAAGCTATTGAAGAATCTTGTCACGCACTATGTTGCGTGAAAGGTGGAGACACGAAATCCTAACTGGGCGTCGGACGGCGGGGGACTGAGCAGGGTGGCTCTCCCCGCATTTGAAACGACGGTGTACTTCCACTTGCGCAAGATTATTGCTCGTACTCCAGTGGCAGCGGCCGTGAGAGTAAGTACACGTGTACTTTGTGAGCTGCTGTTACCGACCGCGCTGCTGCTGGCAGAGGCTGAGCACGGCGTCTCTTGCGCACTGGACCACTTCCTATTTATCGTCGCCTGCGGTATGTCGCTTTACAGCAGTAGCACGGCCTTGATCGCAGCGGCTTTTGCTCTTGGCGCTGCAGCGTGGGATAATGATTACGCAGCTGAGCACCTTGTCCCGCACGGATGGAACTCAGCAAAAAGCGCACTCTTACGATGGCACACTTCACAGATTAGGTAGGGCGCGCACAAGGTGTAATACAGGCTGGAGATCAGCAGGTGAGGAAGATCTCATGCAAGCAGACACCCATGCGTCATGCATGCTTTGTCCCTGTCCATGCTCCTCTTAATGTATAGTAGTTCTGCGCTTGCAACTAGTGCGGTTTTACTTGCGTCAGCAGCAGGCTGAGAGGCTTGCAAAGCCGTGATCGGCTGGTGGTAGCGAAGGCTGCTCAGCCAGCCAGCGCCGCAGCGCGGGCCACAACGACGTCGCGCCGCAGGAACAGTTGGCAAGCGTAGCCGGGTACAGCAGCAACAGCAGCCAGAATAACCACAGCAGCAGCGGAAACCCCAGCCCGATGTTAGTATGAACACGCATCCCTTGACGTAACGATGAGGCCTGGAAGGGGCGCCAACTCTTTCAGAACTAGCAGGTGCAGCGTGCTGCAACTATGGAGGCGGTACCAGCGCAAGCGCGAAGAGTGTGTTGCTGGCCCCGGTGACTCGCGCTTTTTTTCAACTACTCTAGTAGTACCCTCCAGTCCGGACGAACTGAAAGGTGTACAGCATAAGCGTCGTTTTGTGTTTATCGCGCTGCACCGGGAAGTAGCATGAGCGGTGGTGAAAGGGTGACGCGGAAAGTGCGCAGGCACTAGCAATGCTGTACACCGCTAATCGGGGGTGGCAGCTCTACCAGTGCACGAACGCCCCAACGGCGCCGAAAATTACCCCAGGAACTCCGCTGCAGCAGTGCGACCTGATGCGAAGGCACACATAGCCGTAGTAGAGTACAGAGCTTACTGAACCAGAATATTTGGAAGGACTCAGGCAGCGGCACTTCGGTTCTTCCATTCCTCGGACAAGAAGGGCACCCAAGGCTGTGTGGGTTTTTCGATGAATCACTGGTTACGGTAAATGGAGCAGCATACGGAAGAATGCGACTAAGTGAAGGAAACAAGCGCAGAAACATGTTTGACTGTGCATGTTTACCGCGCGGGCTTACAGCCGCACTGGTACTACGGAAGAGGAGGGGTGGTGCACGTGTTTATCCTTGCGCACACAAACATACACATACACATTAAGTGTACGAATTCGGCCGCTCGTATCGGTGCTGCTGTGGAAAAATAGTTGCCCAAATTAGCTACAGCAGCACACCCACGGATTAGTCTTCCAGTGTGCGCACAGCACCTGATACAGTAGGGTATATAGTTGCTTTCTGGAGATGATTTTCGCGCAAACGGTAGAGTGCGTCGTACACAGGCGCCATCAAAGGAGCGGCCATCTATTACAAAGATAGATTGAAACGAAGCCTCCACCGCCATCTGCACTGGGGGGGGGCAGCAGCAGAGCAAGCAGCACGGACAAAAGGGATAGCATGTTTTACGCGTAAGCGGCAGAAGAACACGGGCAGAGCTTCTCCACGTACAGTCAGCTCGGAAGCATGTTCCAGAGTCTTCCTAGACGAGAAGCAGCAAAGCAAGCAGAAGCTCATGATCATCTCCGAGGGACGCAGTACGGTGGGAAGCATGTGATAGAGTTTTCATACACGGGGAGCCACGAAAGCAGGCAATAAGGTACAACAGAATACAGTTGCTGATACGCAAACAGGCGGGTCCTGTGCATGGATATCGCCAGAAAGCAAGGAAGGATTGTGGTTGACTAAAACCGGAGCATCGCATATGGTGCCTGTAGCAAAATGCAGTCGGGCGCTTTGTTACCTTGTTATCTGCTAAGGCAGCAGCGTGCACGCAAGAGCGGCGAATCCGGTAGACAGTAGTGTGTTCCTTGCGGCGACGACAGTGCCACCGGTAAGGCACTCCGTTCACAGAGGGCACTGAAGCCGCAACTGCTCTGCGTATCACGTTGGGCCTTTCCTACAGGGTAGCACCTCGGATGCAGGACACGTCGCTCGCGGGTGACAGTTCGTCTTTTCCAAGAGAGTAAGACGGATTAAAATTTAGAGGTTATGTCAAGAGGAGACATCCGGATTCACGAATACTATCGAGCAGCAAGCACACCTGCCGACCAGGGAGTACAGTACAACACTGAAACTGCGTGTTTTGTTTCGTAGGCGCAAAAGTGTGTGTGAAAAGAGAGCACGAAACTGGCAGACTTTACGAGGGTGGTTTAGAAGCCTCAGAAAGGTGTGCGTGCAAGAAGAGGATCAAACTGACACGCTTTCTCTATGCGCCCGGTCCGGAGGCCTCACAAAGGAGTGCGTGGAAGTAAAGGACAAAGCTGACAGAGATTCAGAATGTGCGTGATCCGGAAGCCTCGGCCGCGGACTTCTTGTTGGATGTAGGACGCGCTGTCGAAGTGAGTACCACTACATGGACTCGTCTTCAGTCCTCGTAAAGGTTAAGCAAACGGTGGATAGAAGACCTCGTGCCTTCCAATGCGGACTGCAGGTGGGCCCCAGGGGCAGAGATACTACTCGGGCACTGTGTTTACGTAAAGCAGTTGAAACCCGTTGAATATTGCAGCATGCACCTCCCCGTGACCACACAGCCACGCGAAAGTTCTGTAGAGTCGAGGACGTAAACAAACTTCTAAAGGCCTTCCTCGCACTAAAATTCTTGTCTATAAGTAATCGCTGCTGCTTCCCGTCCACACAAACTAAGGGAAGAATACGAAATGCAGCCACCGTGAACGCACGAAACTACACTCTCATTCCTCTGTAGCAGCGCGCTCGCCAAGGCAGTTGCAGAATGCTTGACACAGGGTGCCCGACGGCCTGCCGCGCTGTCAACTTGCGACACTCCATCGAAATACACAGGTAGTTACATCCATACGCACTTCAGGAAGTGCCATGTTGACCTAAATTTTGTCTCCGCAGCCGGCGGTCTGCAGGAAGATATACATATACTTCTTTCCTCTATGAATACAGCGGTCCAGTGTCTCCGTGTTCGTAGATCTGTACAAACGCACATACGTACGTCTGCTCTCTTCAGTTAGAAACGGTACACTTATTCTACCACATGCTGCCTGATAACAGGATTGCTTCGAGTGCCCTCAAGCGAACACAGACAAAGTATCCGAAGCCACATTACACGTATCGTGAAGAGCTTCAGCGGTATCCCATCTGGAAATATTTGAAAAACTAAGTGAATAGTCGTACGCTCAGTTCTCCTACCGAACAGCTACACCTGAAAGAGTTTTAGAGTCTCCCTGTCCTCACTGTTCACACACGAAATGAGTACCCGGATGGGAATGCGTGCCATGTACGCATGCATATATGTCCATACTCCAGTGTGTACCGTAGGAACTCTAGCAGGTAGAACTGAAAATATGACCGGAAACGTATGTATATATACACATATATGTATCTATATCCACGTGCCTACTACTGTGTTCTGTTACGCTTTTTCCCGACATACATCCGCGCGTCATTCGCTCCATGAACACCTGTATGGGACATTCCCACTATTCCTGCACGAATACTACCTTTTTCCCCTCTTCGTCCTCATTCCGTAAGCTTCCCTTTCTTCTGCTGCTTAGACGTTAATTGCGCTGGGCTTCAGTTGTTCATTCTGTCCTCCCTCGCTTCTGGCCTATATCACCCATACCACCCGCTTTGCCTCATCGCTGTTTCTCCCCTCTTTCATTTCACCCGCTATTCTCCACCCTGTCCCTATTTCGTCTTCAAGCCGCAGGCCTCTTTTGGCTGTTTGAATCACGTGCACACGCTCCAGAACGTTTGCTTCTCTCCTTGTCCTCACTAAATTCGTGCTTTCGTTGTCTGATTCGCCTCAATCGCCCACATTCTTCATCTTCAGCTTTTCCGTCCCCTCCGTTTACCATCTACCTCACTTGCTCAGGGACCAGGCTGTTGGGTGCCGTTCTTCATGTAATTGCTACTCGGTGCTTGCTTGTCGTGCACTCTGTCGCTGTGCCAAGTGATTTCATCTCACTTTGATCCTCGATTTCCCTCGTTAGCTTATAACCACGTTTACCTCTCCCTTGTTGCCCGTCTCGCCTCTTTCCCATATCTCTGCGTACTATGTTTCGTATATACGCACGTTTACAGAACGCGTTTTACTTTGGGTGTCACCTCTAACTCATCAATCATGACCTTTCATCTTCAACTGTTGTTCCCTTTCTCACAGGTCATCCTCTCCCCACGTGTACTTCCAGTGTAGCCGCACTGTTTTGCGTCCCCCTTTTTTTGGACGCAGGAGTGCAGACATGAACTGATTGTGCCGTGGCCTTAACTTGTTAGTCCCGTCGATTTCACAGGCATTCCAGCGTGTCCCATTTCTGCCGTCTCTTTACTGACTTGCATGCATCTGAGTTGTCCACCTGCTTCCCCATTCCCTCCCGTCCTCCTTTGGACTTGCCTCCTCGGTTATTCCTTTGCAAGATACTCCCCTCCATCCCACGTTTTCAGCTCCATTCCCGTAGGCTGCAACCGAGCTACATCACAGGTTGAGCACTCTCCCCTCGCCTACAGTTCCTTGATGCGGACAATTCCACCCACGGTGCCGGTGATGATTTCCCCTGGTCCCACCTGCGTGGCCGCGTAAATGGAATTTACCATAGGACCAATGCCAATATTGTAGTAATATCGAGATTCTCCGGTCCACCAGTCTATCGCTTCAAGCGTCCACATGCCTCTTAATGGAGCAGCTTCACCACCGAGGTGACCTCTTTTTCCAATTCCGTACATCAACGAAGATGCAGCGCTCATTGTAGGAATGCCATTGGGGATAGATACGTCTTTGTTCACCCATGTTACTCGCAGCGTGTTGTCACGTGGATCAAACTCCAGCTGCTGCACTCCTTTGGGGGCATCTCCCACAAGTACTGGCCACGCGTTCGTGATAGCTTCGGATATACGTGCATGCAAATCTTGCGAACTGTTATTTCCCAGAAGAAACAAATGTGCCGGCGCACCAAGAAGTTTGATGAAATTTGGCGCCTGCAGCAGCTCCCGGGTAGGCGTATTATTCACTACAGCCAGTCGCCAGCCATGCACAAGGACGCTCTGCTCGCTACTAGTGTGTTTCACATTTGGATCTCCAAAGGTGATTGGATGTCTTGCTTTGATGTCTCCGTTATTAGCGTCCATAACCACTGTGTTCATCACATCCGCGTCATCAGTAATCACCACAAATTTATGCTGTCCATGACCCATCAACGAAGGCGTGCTACCTGACCCAGCACCAAGGCGCACTGCTCTCGTGCCTAGTATACTGTTTCCCGGGGATGAATACTCTTTTTCCCAACGAATGTGCAGCTCCCGTCCATCCCAGTCCAGGCGATGCATAAACTTGTCAGACACTACGTAAATTCCATTGGCGTCGTCACACGCCATGTTATTCGAGATCTCCAAATCCCCTGGATAGCTCGTGCTGCGCCCTAGCATGACCCAATGCAACGCTCGCGTAAAATCACCGTTACGGACATGCCGTGACACGACTCCCACTCGGCCGTGACTCGTTGCCTGACGAATAAAGCAGAGGTGTAAGCAACAAGAGAACTCACTCAGATTAACTGACCTCTGGGATGCAAGACTGGAGAAGTGTTATATCTGCAGACCCCCCAACGAGATAAGTGGTACTCGCTGAGAGCATGTTTACAATTGTAGTGGCACCTATAATGGGTTCCACACTTCCGCTTGTATCTTGACACGCATGTGTGCGCGCTTGTAAATCTGTCTTCTGCGGCATTGTACGAAAAGACGACAGGACGAAACGTTCCACGTTCATATTGATCTTGCGTCAATTAATTTCACACAGACCAAGCGCCGTGTCCCACGTGACCGTCTCATCTCCAAGCCGCAGGCGTACACGAATCACGCTTGTAATGTCTGAGTATCTAGGCAAAGCACACAGGAGATTCTTTTTCTATTAAGAGGGCTGACGGTTGCTTAGAGGTGAGTTCATGAACGTACAGTCACACTTATAGACAGTCTACGGGAGTGTGACTGGGCACAGACGCAGCTCAGTGACGAGGCCAACCAACGCCTTGGAAATAGTATGTGCCACTACATTGATCAATTTCAGGACAGCTGGTGTCGTCGTTTTACTCTGCAGAGTAGACAATCTCGTGGAGTTTGCCGGAGATGGAAGATAAGGTTGACTACAACGGACCCACCCAGACGATGTGTCCATCACCGCTCATGCAGAGTGCGCGTATGACTTCGTCAGGGCGTTGAGGAAAGTTTCTTTCATCTTTCAGTACTGCCGAAATATCGAAAACTTGGGGGTGCATCATAATCTGCTGCTCTTTGGTGCCCGGCTTGTCGTAGTACGCCTCCAAGTGGTCGCCGGACGAAACCACAAACACTTCCTGTACGTAGCGTAGATCGCATTGTCGATAGATCAGGAAGCAGAGGGGAATATTTGCAAGACAGTCTGTAGCGAAGAAAGTATTTCAGAGGAAGAAAGTCTTTATTTGCACAGTACACACCGTTCAGCATTGCGGTGTGTGTCGACACACTTCGTCGTTGTTCTTGAGCTATTTTTCGTTGAGGGTTCCTCAACAGCTGGCGTCAGGTGCACTTGTGAGAGAGAACAAAGGACTAAAAGTCTACGTTCATTCTTGAAAAAGAGTTCCGCTGTCTATATGCCCATGTCTCGCGTCACCTGAAAGTCATCCGGCCAACGTGTCCACTACTTCTCCAGTACGTAGTGTCTGGATAGACACCTTTTCCAGCCGAATACACGTGGGCAAATTCCAGGCTTAGACAAGCTGCTATAACGCACCCTTCACAGACGAACGTCGCAGAGTCCATCCTTTGCAAGTGTATCCGCTTTCCCATTGCATTGATGCAAGCAAGCAGACAAACTTGGACCAGTGTGCTACGTTGATAATAATGGTGGTGATAATGATACTACCGCAGACCTGACCCACACAGGTGCCTTCAACTCACCCTCTGCATCTACGCCGCCCCTGCGAGCGGTCACATTCTTCTAGAGATGTGTGCGCATCAAGTGGTTCTCCCGGTCTCTTTTTGCGAAAGCGTGTCTTTTTAAAACAACAGTGAAGCTGCGCAAGATTATTTGAACCACAACCTTTTTTTGCCTACCCAGGCCACCCTATGAAACAAAAATTGCTGGAACCTCCGCGGGCAAAACCTGCTTCCGAGAAGAATACCCACACGGAAACGGGTTACAGCACTGTGTGACACAAGTACTATACTTTTGTAGTTATCGCACCTCACGCGTCAAGAGGGCGTAGGCGCCGTGAAATTTGTCGGCGAAGACTTTCTCAATTGGTTTTGCGACATAATCAACTAGGCGAAGGGACGCTTTCCCCCTCGCCACTTTGAAAACGGTCGTCCAGCTGCTTCCCCACAAGTATTTTTGGTCTCCCGTGTAATAGAGTGTGATAGGATTATTCGCGATGACCGCCTTATTCAAGAAGTTGTGCACCAGACGCTTCTTCCCGTCGGGGCCACGGTGGGGAGAACTCGCCTGAAAAACAGGAGAAATCCGTTTGAGCAGACGGTTGGAAAAAAAGAATATAAAGGAGTAGCACCTCCAAGGAGCAGCTTCTGAGTCTTGCCATGTGAATGCGCATTGTGTCTACTAAGAAACTAGCGAAGAAATCTTTTTGTTGCGCGGCGGAGCAGCTCATACCCTGATAACTGTACACTCTGAGAAGAAGCGTTGAGAAGTAAGCATCGGGGGGATGTGTAGGGCATCTGTCTCTTAAAAACAAGCGGGATGTGGAGGAGCGCTTGCATAGTCGTGAAAGTCTCGTGTTTTGCTGATCTTCCGTGCAGGTCAGCCTGTTCTGCCCTACTTTTCCTACAGGGGAAATCTGTGGATCTGTTGGAGTTGTGGAAGTACGCAGCGCGCCCCGTCAGCAATTAACTTATGTTGGCCATTTCAAACTGTTCTGAGTGTAGGAGACTGACCCTTCCGAGTTCAGTAGCCTGGGCGGGCTACTACAGCGTAAATGGTTTTACCAAGAAGCGAAGGGCTCTTAGGTGCATCTGTGTGCTTCACTGAGCCGTAGGGGAACGTCCGAAGAACAACCGCAGCAAAAGGGTGTGTCTTGCGACATAGACTTGATGCCACCGGAAACAAAAGAGAAGCACGTGTTAAATTCTTTCTTAGTGGTGCTGCTCTGCCTGTTGCTTCTGTTGTAGTTCAGCGTTGCCACTACACAACGCTTCCTGCACATGACTTTTTTACGTAGTGAGCTGGTGCGCTGTTTGGCCTCTCATGCCTTTGTGTACGCGTGGTTTCAGGCATTCGTTCTGATCACCTCTAAACGGAGACACACATCATTCGTGGCTGGCTTGTAAGACAATTAAAGGAGTAGAGAGAATAGCCGCCCTGCTTGATAAGTGCGGCGCCTCTTTCCTTCGTTATAAGCGTTACGGCTGCCTGCAAGTTTCTCACGCCACGCTTTCTCTGTCGGTGTCTTTTCTTCTTGAACGTCTTTCCGGTTCGTCTACGGGTCCTGCCTACTTGTGCAAATCCAGTCCGATGCGGGGACGGCCATGGACTATCCGCGAGACCTTCACCGACGCGCGGCATTGGTACAGGGGGCAAAGACAACGTCTTGAACACAGATGGTTCGAAAACATCTTCGTATTGCGCCAGGACATCGGGCGGCAGACCCTCTCTTCCAACAACTTTCATTGCCAACGTATCGACGATACTAGCGTTACCCTCCGTTTCCATCGTGGCTACATCTGTATGTATGATATCTGGATAGTTCGGCAGGGGTGGGAGACCGTGAAAAGTAAGTGCAGCATTCAAACGCTGGAGTCCATGAGGAACATGCTGTGTGCTGCCATCTTCACGGCGGATTCCCGGTTGGCGACTAGTCCAGTGAAACGAACCCACCTGTGAGAGTCAGTTGCAAGAGCGTACGCAGAAAAGTTCTCTCTATCTTAGTTTCAGCCACTATAGTGGCACACGTAACACTGAACTGAGAAGCTCCATCTACACCGGCCACACGGACTCAGCCACTCAGTGAACTGTTGGCTTGCAATGGGTGTTATATAGAGGAACTCATCTTGCGTACGTCGTATACAAAACCTTGTAGGTCCACGAAAAGCACTGTAGGTTCCCGTGCAAGACACCAAGAACAACTTGAACGCGTATGACTTCGACAGAAAAGTGCGCTTCGTTAAGTACAGCAGAAGATCGGGGGTACGGGCTGATTTCCGGCATGTAGCGGACTTCTCAGTGGACAACACCCTCCAGTGGTAAAAGTGACGCTCTAGCCCCGCCTTCACCCTCGGGCACAAGAACTGTGACGCCGATTTGCACGTGCTTTGAGGGAAATCAAAAAACTCTCTAGCTGGTAGCACTAATTAGAATTAAGACGGATCTCTTTGCCAGAGGACGATCGTGCAGTGTGTGAGCGTAAACTTGAATTGTGTTATCCAGGTTACACAGTTGGAAACCTACGAGGCAATTCCATGGGAACCCTACTATTATCCTACGGAAGAGCCCCTATCTGCATCCTGTTGGGGGGCACAGACATTCCATATCTGCCTTATTCTTAGCTTCACACATTAGATGTATCTAAGTAGTTGGCAGTTTTTTGTTGCGAAACAAACATACCCTTTTAGACCATCGACGTGGGTATCTATCAGATTTATATGTACACAGCCTTCACTTCCAACTCGATGTTCGTGTAGCCGTGGAGGATGGATGGTCACTGAACGTCTAATACATCTTCCGCAACAGCTCATAGACTGTCTGCTATCCAAGTCAGATGAACAGGACAGTAAATATTTGGTGCTACCGCAGAAATCACGAGAACCGACAGTGAAAGCCGGTTTGTCATTGACAATCCTCATCACGTGACAAAGTAGAAGAGCTGGTGCACAGTTCTAGTACGTCCGCGAGGCCGCGCATTCTGCACGACTATAACTTTCGAAACAACTACGCAAGGAATGTTTGGACTGTAACACGGCTTTTAATAATAAAAAAAGAGTTGCTGAATATAGCGTTGTTGTGAACGCCTTTTCTGTTATCACCTACCTCGCCGACTGCGTTTATTATCGCCTGGTCTACAGGTGATTTTTCAAAGGCGTTGAAAACAATTGCCCTTCTTCTTCCGTCTTCCGTCGGCTGGAGTTTTACGTTTTGAAACACGTTGTTGGCAGTCTGAGCGACCGTGCGAAGCACCTTCTGGCCGCTCGTTACTATCGTATTATTCAGAAATCCGCCCTCTGCAATATACGCAGCTAGGGCGCTAGCACCAGCGAGGAGCTCTGCGGCAGACTCATCGTCGTTATTCAAAAGAGTCGAGCTACCAGAGTTAAGCAAATCTAGAGAATGCCGCAAGGGTTCAAGCGCTGTGGAAAGAATATGCGAAACCTGACTTATCTGCGCAGTTGCAAGGAGCGGTGTCAACAGGGACACGGCGCTGCACGCCAGCACTGCCATCATCTTCCGCAGCCCCACCGACCACCGAATGGGCATCAAGACGGCCGTTGAAGCCTCTTTTTCCACTTTGCAGACTTTAAGAAGCTTCCAAGAGGATGCCTGACCCAAAGAACGGAACGACACAAAATGGAAATGATGCGGAACTTGCGTAGAGTGGCAAGAGACTGCGCCCGGAGTGCCACAAAATCAGGCGTGATATACTGCCAAAGTTTGCCGTGGAGCCCCGAGCGGTACGGAAGAGGACACAGGAGGAGATTGCTTGAACCGAACAAGGACAAACTGAGACCTAGTATAACTATGAAAGAAGTTCTTGAGAGAGAAGAGCGAAAAGGAGGTAGGAGCAACTCTCTCAAACGTGGACAGAGAAGCACTGCGGTCACCGGGTTTCTGAAAGTATACCATCTCTGAGGTATCGCTCTTGCTCGACAAAGAAATCTTCTTCTTCCCTCGATGCAGCAGAGCTTGAATGGCCTGCGAGTGTGCACTCAAAAGTGCCCTAATTACTATGTAAGATATAAGCTGTATGTGTGTGTACGCATGCACGGGTCATGCGTGTGCGTACGCCGGGGCCTGTTCACATATATACATATACATATATTTATATACATATACGTGCGTGCTTATATATATAGATATACACATATGCATATATACACATATATGTGTGTATGTATATATATATACACATCTATATATGTATACAGTTGAGGATACGTGGATGCCTATCGATGTATTCTCACGTGGTCCAACTTGGTGGACTCTGCTCGACTCTGAAGTAATAGAGATTCACATTAACGTCGTCCTTCCATCATTTTGAAGTCATGTAGGAGTACCCACTTGCTGCTTGTCGCCTGTCTGACCCAGCACCAGTACCTATATCCACGGCAAGTGTACAGGCACGGAAGACGCAGCTAGTTTCAAAGTCCGGATAGCACTCGGTTATAAACGATAATTTGGATAAGGCCGGCCCGTACAGGAGTTGCTGAAGTACGATCCACCGTCTGTGTCTACCGTCACACGGCTGTACACATACTGTCAAGCAACAACGAACATTCAGTTATGTGTGGAACCATACGTTAGCATGTGTGAGGAAATGCGTCTCCTAGATGTCTGGCACAGATGTACGCAGACGTGAGATCAAGCCCTCTGCGTACTGCCGCAGTTGCCGCAAAGTCTGGAAGCAGGTTAGCGCTTTGTCAGGACACGAAAAGCGTCGCACATGAATATAGGAAAGCACAATATACGGTAGTGTCTTTCATGTGGGCATTTCGTTTCTTTAGCGAGGAAAGGATAGCTTGTTTGACTTGCGACGACGTGTACTGGGAGGCTGCCGTTAACTCCAGAAGGGGGTTGAAATCATTATTAAGAGGGAACAGTGCAGGGTCACACTTCGAAGATCAGTAGAGAGGATGCACGCTTGTGGGTGGCACAAACGCCGCTCCCGCGCTTAGCCTGTCCATCGTCTAAATTCATGAGCACCTGCATGTCCACGCGGATGATGCTACTGTAACTAGATAGGTTATACGAGCGTACGCAAACGTTAGGTAAACCAGGAATTACTTAAAATTGGCCCATGGAGTCATCGATGTAGAAAACGACGTCCGCGCTGCGGACGGTCAAGGAACTGAACTGGGTAGAACATGCATCTCACGTCGGCGTGACTCTCCTTCACCGGCGAAATGCGTTCAATTTCTGCACCTTAATACCTATTAGGTAAATATCTCTGCCGAAAGCAGGACTCAACATTAAAGTGTGGCTTGCGGTTCAAAAGCACGCTGCAGAACAACTCAGAGCCGACCAAAAAAAAGGGACAACAACAGTGCCGTAGTCAATAAAGCCAGAAAGTAGCATTCGTTTTTGATCGCTAATCCAGCGGAGCAGCTGGTACCTGCCCCAATTTCACCGGATCTTCATCCGTTTATGCGTCAAATTGCTACGTGGAACACTATGGAAATTTGGTGGGGGCGCTCGCATCGATGCATTTCATCTTGGAGAAGGGCACTGAGAAGAAATTGACTTCTTGTGGACTCGGAATTCCTGCTCGAGTGTACAGGATTTACTAATTTGGATGCCACGGCGTTTCTCTATTGTAAACTGTAGAGTGTATGGACATAAATTATAGACGATGAATAGCTGCGATCAGTGCAGCGCTTTTCATTGTTCAAAAAAGCAACACTACTACACTGATATCCCACGTTTTGAGCACCCTTTGGTACTTGGGTCTGTGAATGTCGCAGACGGATGTTCTCCCGTAAAAATGCAGGCTCCGCGGGCTGCACGGAGAAAAAAGCATGGACAACGTATGCTCTGCGCACACGTGGCCTCGTTTCACAGTAGGTCATGGCGCAAGCTCTACAGACCAGCTCGCTGCCGACGAGCATATAGAAAGGGCCACCCCTGTCGCTTCGAGCAGGTTAGCCATCTTCCGTCGCAGTTTGTGTTTGCACAAGTGCGGACATACGAAAGATCTGAAAATGGAGCTAAGCAAGGAAACTCAACTCTCCTACGCTGTTTAGCGAGCAGACGCTCCCCCTCAACATACCCAGCCTCTTAAGCCTCTAGAGACATACATGGCCAGACAGTCTGGAACGCAGGGGTGCTCTGCAGCGCCGTTGAAGCAGAAGTGGTAGTCGTGACTGTCGCAAGCTTCGTCGGCACCGCGTTTTTTCCACTTCTGGAGTTGACTGTTATGATGAATATCGTGGGTTTTCTCCAACAGCGAGGTAGCGTATGATACATTTACATATATATATATATACTTGATTCAACAAGAAGGGCGAGTCCCATCCCAAGAAGAAGCAGATGCAGGTCCAAAATGTATATACGCGAGTATCGTGGGAGCACAAGTACCAGTGGCGGTAGATCCCTGCGGACGGAAGTAGTTGATTAGAGGCACTGGAAGCAGGGCGTGTACTTCGATATCTCCACTTGCAGTATTGTAACCTGAATCGCCCCACACGTAACAAATTTGTCGTCTGCTAGAACGAGAGAACCTTAGCTGTGTGCGGACACGAAGTTCCCTAAGGAAAAGACGGCAAGCTTACAGGCGTTACGCTCTTGGTGTGGTGTGCTCTTACGTAGCCCGCTCTACTTGTACACACACCCACAGAGATATGTATGCGGATGCCTCTACGTGCACAGGCGACACCACCTACATCGAGACTTGCACATGTACGTCTGAACCAACGTATGGAAAAAGCGCGCAGCGGCAACGTAGTACGTAGGCAGCTTTCAAATTACGCGCTGCAGCTTGCTTTTAGGCTTTCGGGGCCTAAGGCGAACGCGTTTGTTCAATGTTGTGCCGTCTGTTGCTTCGATCTTTTGCAAAACCGCGCTGTCTCCATTCTCTGTGATGTGAATCTGCGCTAGTTCTCCTATTACGATGATTATTACTGCCCCTAGTACGACTTGCTACAATTACTGCCGCCAGTTCTGCTATGCTTACTACTACTCCCAACAAAAGCACTCCTATTGCAGCCATTGCTACAGAAAGTAGTCCGACTGTTTCTACGACAAGAGCTACTACCATTTTTAGTATTTTCACTCTTCCTAACGGCTCTGCTTGCAGGTGTTGCACCCTGTGCCGTGGCAGCTTGTCAAGGTTTCTTCCGTACAGCAAGACTTTCAAGTACGATCAGTTCCGCTCTCTACTGCTCAAATATCTTGTTTTAAATGCACGTCTTATTTTTGACTCAGGCATGTGTCGCCTGAAGGAGCACCGTAGTGCACGTTCATGCGTCGCCAACACTGGTTGTCTCTCTACAACCAGGGACCTCTGTCGCGATTACGTGTCACAGTCCAACGAAACGTATCGATTCGTACGGCTGTGCAGAATTCTCGCATGCGACACACGCTGTCCTTCCTGCATGATAGCCTCTAATCGAGTAGCAGGGCATTCTTTTGAATGCATCTCGCCTGCGCGTTGCAGAGCCAGTAGCAGGCGGGAACAAAACCTGCAAGTCTTATTGGTGGCCATGTCACCATCGGTCTTGGCCGAAAGAGAATATGACGGACAGGCGCAGAAGCCTGCAAATGTGGGGTTGCACACATGTGTATGAAAGAGCAAAGGCAGTAGTAAGGCTGTGCGTCGACACTTCATACTTGTGCATAAATATACATGCACGCATTAGTAGTCACGGTGTATACTTATTTGTACATGTGCACAACACTGTACGCCCTTGTGCGTTTAAGTCGTCACAGGGGAAGAATGTTTTGCGAAATTTTACACACAAATGCGTCTGGTGCGTGCACCACGGCGTGCGCCCACACGTGTCCAATTACACGTTAGTTTGACTATCGGGGTAACGAAGGTCTTCCGAGCGAAGCCTTGCACCCAACGGCTTTCAGGCTGTTTCGGTAAGCGAGATACTTTGGCACTTTTACGGAGATTCAGATGGAATCTCAGAAGTCGCGAGCAGCTCCCCCAGCACATATTTGATTCCCGTTGCTGCAGAGCGCGTGGAGCTCCAGCTGCGGCAGGGAAGGAATCTCACATGTGCTACAAAACATATATATGCACCAACGTGTACAAGTCTAATCTGTTCGTACGAGCTCGCAAGTTCCGCCGAACACCAAGGTAGAATGCAGGGCACGTGGTGAAGAAACGCTTTCAGATTTCCACGTGTGTGCACACACACCCGTGCCTTATGTGGTAAGGGTTGTCACCGTTTGCAGAAGCTCAACTCTCACATCTACATATATTTGTATCTGCTTCAGCAAGTGGGTGTCTTGACTCAACTGGGGTAAATGTATATTTTTATCTAGTGGATACGTAAATGATGTGTATCCACTTGGGTATGAAGGTACTGTCGTTGACAGTTGCTGTGAGTAGTAAAGTGCTGGCACCATATATATACACATTTATGCATGCCTGTAAGTAGCTGTTGTATGTGTGTGGTGAAGACGAAAGCGCGGGGAGTGAGCGTCGCTGTGAATACCCTCACAGGTTCCTGGCTCAGTTGGTGAAGTGTATAGGTGTAGACACGCAGCACAGATGCATGTGCAGATACGTGCACGGTGCTTCCCAACTATGTGTGAAGCCAGATCAAGTAGCTCTACAGTAGCTTTTAAACTCTTCTCTCGCGGGCCGGGCTTTTGCAAGGCCACAAGTGCTCGTATAACCATCAGGAGGAAATATATGAAAGGAACACATGGGGCGAATTATGAAATATCTGCTGTGCTCCCTGCACTTTGGTTTCCTCGTCCGCTTCACACCTACCAGTATTACGCAAGGACGGACAATTACATGGATCGACGTACACATACACAGGCATGTTGCATATACTCAAAAGAAAACAAGCCACTTTAAATCCTTTCAAATGTCTAGACTTTCCTCCTCCTTGCGCAGCCTCATCAATTCCGCAATTAATGAGTTTGTCCCAAACCAGGACACTGATACACACATATATATGATGCATGCATCTCTCTCTCTATATGTATATGTATATATACACACAGATATGCGTGCGTACTTAACTACGTAGCCATACGAACATGTACGCATTCCTAAATGGAATTCTAGAAAATTTAATGTGTTTCCTGAAAGACCTGTGTGTTCTTCCGTTCTCAGCCGTAACGTCTCTCAGCAAACCAAGCGGACAGCAGAAGATAAATATATCTCACCAATGAAGTGCGCACGTCCATAAATAGTTGTACACAGAGGGAGTGTATTGGACTCGTCTGCTACGTGAGACGCGCAGGTGCTTCCTATCCATGCCTATATACATACACACAAAAAGGAGAGTCTTCGTGAATGAGCCAGGGAAATGCGAACGTGTTTACATACATATGTATATACGTGTACTCACCCGCGAGTGCAGAAAAACTGACCCGGTGAGGCACACACGCTTCGGTAAATATATGCGTGCATGTGAGTGAACAGGTAAATGCAGATACTTCCGTAGCCGGCGGGTCGCTGCAATCTGCCTCCGTGCCTCATCCATCCTGTAGCCAGTGCGGTCACATGTACACATGTGCAGGAGGAAGCACACGTGACTACAGCCCGTACACACACCGGAGGGCACACACATCGGCGTACGAATTTATATAACAAAGGGACCTTGCAGGAAGACTGGCCATCTCAGACAGATATGATCCCCCACACAGTCACGCATAGAAGCACACAGGCGCACGCATAGCCGTGTTTTATACGTATCAAGCAAATCGATGAAGTTCGGCAATTTTTGACAGTTTGGTTTTCTGCTTGCGTAGCTTCAACAACCCCACTAGTACTGGGACCAGAAAAGGAAGAGAGAAAGGGAGATAAATGGCACACTTAAATTCAAAACCAAAGTGTGACTTCGCCGCCACGCTCTCGTCGTGAAGGACCTATCAAAAAAACAGAAAAGCAGAGAAAAAGGAGAAAAGCCTGTGTAGGTGCAGCTGGTAAAAACACGTCACCAAACACAGAGGCGATAAGGACCTCACAAGGAGACGACTCCCCTACGGACTCGTAGTTAAGAGCCGAGTAGAAAAGAAAAGGAAGGCATCTTCAGAACAACATGTCGCAAAGAGATTATGATAGCAGGGAAGCAAGCTAAAGGTCGATCGTCAGCACCTTTCAAAAGTACTCTCGATGTAGTTAAAGGGAGGAAACGGGAGACGAAGTCTCGCGAGAGAGGTGCGGCTGTCACAAGTATAGCTTGAGAAGAGCAGACAAAAAGCCAGCTAATTTTCTTCTAAGGCTACGCAGAGTGGAGACGCAGGAGACGCCCAAAACAGGGAAAACTACGCCGTCTGGTATTCGGAAGGCAGAGATGGGGCGGCGTCAAGCCGTTGTCTGTAGACACCTCTCACAACAGCACTGGCAGAAGAAAGAAGCGTAAGCGGGCGTGTTGACATCAAGCAGCTTCTATGATCAAGAACTGTAACCAACACAAAAGGTGATTCGAAAAACAAAAAGGTGGTCGCACTACTGTAAGGCTGTGTGCTTTGAGAAAGCGGAGAAGTTGAATAGACAGCAGTGTCTACACAACAACAGGAAAAGCACCCACGACGGAGAAGTGAAAAGACAACGAACAAAAAAGGCGTGTCCTCAGTGCCTTCCAGTGCGAGCGACGAGAAGCAGCGAAAGAAGCACCGGAAAATAAGCACACACACACAGCACAGCAAAAAACAGGAGACGCAAACAGACTTCAGTTTTTGCGCGCCTCGTTAAACGGAGGAAAGAGAGAAGAAAGACGTGATACTTAAGGAAGACGCGGCTGCCGGAAAGTCCAGCGATGGCAAACGCCCAAACACACACGCAGCGACGAAGACGACAGAAAAGACAAGAAGAAAACATTGCCAGAGACGCTGCTGAACAGAAGGAAAAACGGTACGGAAGAAAACATCGTCGGCACTGACAAGGGGCACGTTTCAAGGAATTACGTCTGTCAAACAAGAGGCCTACGTCCCTCCTGGAGCAGGCGAAGCCAGAGACGTCCGTCGCGGTGGCAAATGAAGGAGGGGGGGACGCCGAAGCAGAGTGATAGCATGAGGGAAACAATAGTGGCCAGCAAAATTACGTTAAAACTGAAGAAGGAGAAGTGTGAGGAACGGAGCTTTTTCTTCTGTGTTGTCCCACACATGTTGCTTACGTCGACACTCGAGAGAAGACGAAAAAAAGATATGAGAAAGGGAAACAAGGCAGTTAGTCAAGACACAAAGAACAGCAGTACCAGCGGAGCTGACTCCGCCGACTAAAAGAAATTACAGAAGAAGACGAAACGCGGAAGAGGTGGGCGGTTTTGACGTGTAGCTGAACCGCAGGCAACGGCCAAAGGAAAGCAGGAAGAGAAAAGGCGGAGAGAGGCGGCGGGCGCTATCGTAGGAAATGCACAAGAAAAATTCCATCAGACCGCCGTCAGCGGACAGGTGTGTGCTGAGAAAGAAGGGAAGTGATACAGAGAAGTAGTTACTTGGTAAGAAGCGGTTCGCACGTCAAACGAACCTCCGCAGGAAGGAACAAGAGACTCGAAGAATATAAGTCCAGGAATGGTCAACTGTTGTTAAGCAAGAATGTAGAGAGAAGAACCGTTTAGATATGTTATCTATACATGTATGTTTCTACTACACATCCCCAGGAGACGCGGAGACGTGTTGCACGCAGGAAACGCACAGAAAAGGAGAAACAGACGCGCAGAAAAGGAAGGGGAGTTCACGAGTCCGCGAAGGCACGGGCAAAAAAAGGCGTTTTTGTGGAAAGGCTTATCCACAACAATATACACAGACAGCAGCAAAAGGAGCAACAGCAGCAGCAGCAGGAATAGCAACAGCAATAGTAGCAAGAGAGCAGCAGCAATAGCACCAGGATCACGTGCCGGCACTGCTCAGCCTGTTACCTCGAGAGAATCCTGGAACGCCGCACGTGCCAGTGCAAGCGCGAAGAAGAGAAAACGCGCGTTCGAAATTTTGCTGGTGTCGCTGCTCTGCTGCTGCTGTTCGCCCGCCTCAGGGGAAAAACCGCCAGCAACAGGAATACCAGCAGCAGGAACCGCAGCAGCGAAGGGAGAAGACGCTGGCTCCTCCACCAGCAGACGCTTTAGCGAAGGTGGTAACTGTGTGCAAATGCGATGAAGAACGGCTGCCTCTGCGCTGCAGTCGATCAGCAGCAGCGCGCGCTAAAAAACGACAGGAAGCCACAGGAGCAGCCACAGGGGAAGAACGCTTGCCACACACACAGCGGCGGCAAGGACGGTGTAGCGCGGCGTCAGCGGCACTCGTGTTAGCTGCAAGCGGAGAGACGCTCAGTGGAAGCTGCAGCAGCACGAGCCGGGGGATGCAAATTCCAGTCACACCGCTAGGGACGAGAGTTCGTACTGCAGTAGCGGCAGCACCAAAAAAAAACTCGCAGCCGCATCAGGAGAGACAAGAAGGGAGGAACTGCGACGATGGCAGCGCCAGCATCAAAAAGACAAATAGGCAAAGAAACCCAAGCAGCAGGCGACGACGCCTACGGATTCTCGTCACAGAAGGAGGCGCAGCAGCGGCAGCAGCGAATGACAGCCGTGGGTTCAGCAGGAGCAGCATCCGAAAGCGCACTAGCTACAAGAGCAGTAAAACAAGCGGCTGCTGCAACAAAAACAGCAGCAGCAGCAGCAACACAAAGTTGTGTATCTAGTAGCATCTAGACGGAGCAGCAGCAGTCGCCAAGCAGTAGAAGCTGCAGCAGCAGAAGCCACAAAGCAGCGGCAGCAGAGAAGACGCGGCACAGCACATCTCAGCGGGTCGGAGTAGGAGGCGGTCACGTGGCGAAAAAAGTCGTGCGGAGAGCAGACAGCCCGCTGCGCTGCTGTGCGTCTACATTTGTTACACACGCACGTAGAAGGAAGAGGAACACCAGGGTACCTCGCCCATACATCCAAAATTATATGCGCTAGCAAAACATATAACACATATAGGTGTACCCTGTATGTATGTATACACGTGTGGACTCACCTTACCTCTATACACACACAGACGTCTATACGTATACAGGGAAACATATATATATATATATATATGCACACACACGTACGCCTGTTTCTCTCTACATATGTACGTAGGCGGCATATGGATTTATAGTTGTGTACCGATACGGACACGTGCTTCTACATACACGTATCCATATGTACCTCTCAGTCTATATACATACACGTCTGTAGACACACACACACACACATACATATACACAAATGCCCCTGCACACCTATATATGCACATTCATTCATGTGTACTTCTATACAACAGGAAGAGAAACACATACATAGGCGAAGCATGCAGAGCTGCAAGCAGGACAGAAAAGTTTGGTTGACGTCTTGAAGGGGGACGCCTGTCGACGTGCGCACGCATGCACACACAGACGTGTCGGTGAATAGACGAAGAAAGAGGCCTCCCCCCTGCGTCTTGTACGTCCCTTCCCACGTAGACCTACACAGACGCAGCAAGACAGTAATCGAGCTCACCTACAATTTCAGACGACACGAGGACGGGGCTACGAAATCTACTCGTAAGACGTGCAAACACACGTGCGAAAAATTTGTAAACCAAGGGCACACGTCCGCTTACGCATACGTGTATATATGTATATATATGTCTATGGGCGTGGATGTCTGTACAGGTTTGTGTCTACATATTATATATATATATATGTATATGTACCAAGCGTACACCTCTATACACGCACATATATATATATATATACCCACGGGCGTGGGTGAGTGTACACAAGTGTGTGCTCTATACAGATACGTATGAATGTGTAGGCAATATTACCTGTAGAGCTTCGCTGATGTGAGGGAGAACGACAAGTTCTGGCTGGCTGCGAATGATGGACTGGAGCCTGTGGATATTCTTGAGCGCCTGCAACATGAAGTGTACGTACACTTGACGTGCCACACCCCACACTTCCCAGAGTCCCGCGCCTGCTGCAGCGGCTTCTACAACGACGCGGACATGCGGGTTCCTTCGCCTCGTTATCTCTCCAGTGCTCCCTCCCCTTCCCCCTGCTGCCGCCGTTTTTCCTCCTTCCGCTCCTTCTCCGCCCATAGCATCTGTTGCTTCCTTTCTTCGCGCTGCTGCTGCTTGCTGCTGAACATGCTGCCCCTCGGCGCCACGTGCTTGCCGTTGCAGCACTCGCAATACCAGCGCGCCGCCAGTACTGCTGTCGACGCTGCCGGCGGCGTCGTTCACCAGCTCTGCCTGCCAGCCTTCTCCGAGCAGCACCGTAGAACCAGCTGCTTGATGTTTTTCTTCGCTTCCCTCGCCTCCGGCAGCTGCTCTTTCTTCCCTGTCTGCTGCTGCAGCCGCTGCGTCTGCTGGAGAGAAGAAGTAGTCCTGCAGCGTACGTGGCAGCAAACAGATGGAGCGCAGTTGCGCAACCCACATGCCGCTTGCGTACCGCAGCTCCTCGTCAGACAAACGAGTCGCAGCAGCAGGCGCCGCCGCAGCAGCAGCGATAGGAGGAAATGGAGCAGAGCCAGCAACAAGGGGGAACGTCGTGACAGGGGAAGAGTCTACCGCGGAAGGGGGAGCAAGAACTGAAGCAGCAGAAACTGCTGCAGCGTCGGAATCAGAAGGAGGATGAGGAGTGGCAGCAGACGCAGCAGCAGGGGAGGACCCAACAACGAGTGCTCCCCACGCTGGGATGGAGACGCCGTAGGTAGCCAGCAGCACTTTTCTGTGTGTGACCGCAGTTGCTGCTGTTGGGGCTGTGTGCACTTCGTGGAGAATAACAGTCGGCACCGGGGGCTTGTAGTACACAAAATTCAGCAGCGGAGCCGGGAAGTACGTAGGGATGCTTACGATTTGCTGCGGCTGCCAGCGGGAAGACACCGCGTGCAGCTGGTGCTGCGAGGCGACGTCTAGCACATACAAGTCGTCGGTCCCAGCAGCAACGGCAGCAGGTGTCCCGGTGGCAGGAGAAACAAAGGCGGGAGAAGAGACGGCAGCAATTTTTGCGCCGAAACGAGGGAAGTAATCCGTCGCTTTCTTCAGGAGTGACGCAATGCCGCTAAGTGGCACCACCTGCGGCGACACGCAGCGCCCGGGTGTACAGACACCGCAGAGACCCCCGCCCCATAGCAGCAGCACAGCAAAAGAAAGGGGAGAAGCCACGTCGCGGTGGGCAGCCATATATATGCCCGTGGATAGTATTTCTCTCCGGACATGGACGAAGATGCGGAAGCGCAAGTGAACACTTTTCTATACTGTCATACACATACGTCCACACACAGAGTCACACAGGTGCTCAGGTGCTGGCATATATATATATATATGCGTGTATATATATGTACATTTTAATATGGGGATATGTGCATATATTTGTATATGCATAGACACGCAGATGTAGGTACAAAGCAGAGAGAAGAGTTGTTGATCTCCGGGTCTTCTACATCATGTGAAAGCGAGTCGAAGACGCCTTTTTGGCTCCTACCGCAGAGTGACGTCTACATGTACATCTCCATTCCTACACTAGACGAAAAGGCAGGACAGCGATGAGAATCAAGTCGACTTTTACGGCGCACACAGCTTTCCTCCCCATCATCCGGCTCATCCAGTACACACACGTACGCATCCACACGCATATATATATGTATATATGTGTACACATTCCTCTTTTTTCCCTGCACGCTGGTAGATGTATACCTGCATTATAAGATATATAAACGCCTATATATACATACATATACATCACGTATGCCTACACACACACATACATACATATATATCTATACGTATACACATACATATATATATATTTATATGTATCACGTATGCGTACAAACACGCACACCCCCATATGCGTACATATATATGTATATGTATATATATGTATACATGTATGTATACCACGTATGCCTACGCACACACACACATATCCATATATATATATATTTATCACACGTGCCTACACAGACACACACACACATATATATAATGCATGCATACTCATATATACACATAGGTAGATCACAAGTACAGATCCAAGTGTATCTGTCTGTGCGTATACATTTATCGATACAAATGTATATCTATGTTAAACATGCCTGCGGATTTCTGAACACATATAATCCATAACTGTACATACACATAAACACGTATACGTATATGTTCATCACGTCCACAAATGTACATCCTTGTGTTGCCTGTACGCATACACACGTGTCTTCAAAGCCCGCTGCACGTATGCAGAGACGTTTTTATACTTCCTCCGTTCAACCGCACCTGGGACTGAATGGTAGGAAACGTGAAGAGTAACGCTGCTCTTGAAAAAAAGGGCAGCAGGTAGGGGCGCAGGACGTCTCGTTGAAAATTCCACCGCATCCGGACCCACTCCGTCGCTCTCTGCGGCAGCAGCAGCCCTCCTCTTCGCTGCTGCTGCATCTGCGCGTCGGTCCACTGCTGCTTCGGCGCGTCGGTCTCGTGCTTCTCGCCCTGCTGCTGCTGCGCGTCGGGCTGCTGTTCCTGCCGTTGCAGCGGCATCGAGTGCGGGGGTGGGTCTCCGGCTAGCCAAAAGCTGAGTTCGTACTGGCCGGGAATGACGGCATCTGCTGGCGGGGGGGCGTGGCTGCGGAAGACTGTGGTCCGCAGCAGGTGAAAGAGAGCTGCTGCCCCTTCGTGCAATGCGAAAGAAGAGGACCAGGACGCAGCCTCAGCGCTCGCAGCAGCGGGAGACGCAGAACAAGAAGAAAAAGAAGCAGCAGCAGCACATGAGCGTTGCTGGGAAGGAGAGGCGGAACGAACTACAGAGTAAACGGTGGCCGCAGAGTCTGCATGCAGAACAATTTCGGGGGGTCCTAACTCTGCGTCTGGATCCTCGCTGTTGTTGGTTTCCTGCTGCTTCGTCCTTTTCTTACGTCTGTGTGGTTCCCCTGGTGCTGCCGCGTCCTCTTCCCTTCTGTGCGGCTGGGGGGCGACAGCAGCAGAGAAGGCGACAGTGTACACCAGGGCAGCTTCATTCTCCTGCGCTATCACTGCTGCTGCTCGCGACCAGGAACCAGGGTAAACACCAGCTGCGGAAGAGAACGCTGAAGCACCAGCTTCAGCAGAAGAGCCTGGTGCCCCAGCAGCAGCTGTCCGAGAGCTGTGGGCAGCAGCGCATCCAGACGACAGCGGTTGCAGCAATTCGACTCGCAGCAAAGAAAGGCTCGCAGACTGCTGCAGGAGCACCCGCTGTCGCGCCTCTGCTGCTGCCGCTTCTTGTGCTGCTCCTGCTGCTGTTGCAGCTTCTCCCGCTGCGCTGTTGATCCCCATCGATGCTCCTTCTCCGCGTGCATGGGCAGCTGCAGAGTCACCAAAGACAACGTCCAGAGCCGCCGTAAAAGACGCTTCGACCGACGTGACCGGCTCCTCCCCAGTCTCCTCTTCCGTCTTCTGCTGCTCGCGCTGCTGGTGTTGCTGCAGTGGCAGGGATCTCTGCTGCTTCCGCCACTTCTCCGAGTCGTCACCGTCACTGCTGAAAAGAGAGCGATGCAGCGGTTGCTTGGCTGCGCTGCTGCGAGAGAGCAGCAGCCGGAAAAACAGCTTGGCATCCTCAGCAGCAGCAGCACACAACGGCAGCAGCCGCAGCCCGAAGACGAGGCTAAGAGGAGGCAGCAAAAGTGAGGAGGCAGCGACGGCGCTCGCTGCCTCTTCCTCTTCTTCTGCAGCAGTTCCTGCATGCGCGTGGGGTGTCCTGCTGGTTGAGTCGCTGGCCAGCTTCCCTTCGGCCGAAGCCACTGCTGCGGCGTTGCTGCTGTTGCTGCCTGCTGTTCCACCGGGAGGGAGGACGCTGCCTCCTCCATGGGTGGACATCTGCTGCTGCAGCGGGCCGAAGACGGCTGCCCTGGCGCCGCGGTGGAGAGCAGCAGCTGCCAGGGTTGCAGCAGCAGCAGCTGCTGTCTCTGCTGCTGCTGTCTCTGCGGCTGCTGCGACCTCGCCGCCTGCGGCCGCGGCGACTGCTGCCGCTGCGACCTCCGCTTCCGCTGCAGCAGCTGCTTGCGCTGCTGCTGCGGGAGTTGCTGCAGCAGGTGCGAAGGCAGCAACAACGGGAGAGACACGGGATGCTGCATGCGTGCGAGCAGCAAAAAAGTAGGACTGCAGCAGCGGGACCGGAGCACGGGGGACCTCGGTCACCCACCACCAGAGCAGCAAGCCTAGCAAGAGCCAAAAGGAAAAGGAGTACAGCACGAGCCGCCGCAGCAGCAGCTTCTGCTCTTCTACTTCCAAGCGAAAGTAACGGAGCGGCACTGCGGCCACCTTTTTCGTACGGCCTTTTGCCCCTCTCTCTTCCGCTGCTGGAGCAATTGCTGGTGGTGCGGTTGCTGGTGGCGCGGTTGCTGCGGGCGCAGTTGCTGCCAGCACGGTTGCTGCTTCCTTCTCTCCTTCTCCTCCTCTCTCTGCGTTTGCGTCCGCCTCACACGTTCGCCCTCCCATGTTGACTCTCCGTAGCAGCAGCTCCGTAGCAGCAGCAGGAAGGGTCACCGAATAGGAAGCCAGTCCCCGGTGCAGCGGCATGTGCCGCCGCAAATTTTGCTGCTGGCGAAGTACGACCGGTGAGGTAAATCATCCACGTGGACCTGCTGCTGTTGCGCTTCTCCTCCTTTTCTTCCTGTTGCTGGTGCAGCTGCTGGTCCACTACCTCACAGAGACCGTCGTAGCTGCAGCAGAGCAGCGTCGTCAGAATTTGACAGCTGCTGCAGCTGCTGCGCTGCGCTTGCTCTCGTCGCACATCGACCCGCTCTTCTTCCTCTCCTGTGGCTGCTGCTGCTGCGTTTCTCTTTTTCGGGCGCAGCTGATGCTTCCCCGCTGCTGCTGCTCCTGCTTCTTCGCTGCGTCTAATTCTTCTGCCGCTGCTTGGGACCCGCCGGCGTCGCTCGCACCTCCCCTTGCAGCCTGCCCGCCCGTCCACGGGCAAATCGAAAGACGCAGAAAAAGTCAACGAAGAAGTAGAACGCTCGAGAAACAAAGTCAGAGAAAGGCTCCACACGGGAAGGAATGCACAAAGCTGACACAGACAGACCGACGAAGTGGAGAAGTCCAAAAAAAGGAAGAGAAGAGAAAAACAAAGAAAGACACCTCGTCGTACGCGGAGTCGTATACGCATGCAACCTACTGCTGCGCCTTCTCGTTTACACTAACGCACACACACACACACACACACACACAAACATATACACATACGCACACGTACTCCGACGCCCAACCTATGTAAATTACATACACATATGTATATATCTATAGAACGCCTAAGATTCGTAAACTCTATACATATCTATATAATTTCCATATATATATATCATATATCTATATTACGTCCAAGATACGTAGGTTACATATATATATATATATAACGCCCAAGATATGTAAATCACATACCTATATACATATATATATATATCTGGGAACAAAAAGGGTCAACAGATAGGGACACTTGTGTGTAGTTGTACTTCCCATGGCTGTAGGTTTGTGTATCAACGATGGACACGTATTCTGATGCTTCCTCGCATGAGTATATACACGTATTTATTATATATCTGTACGACGCGCACGCGTGCATACGTTACGTGCAGAAAAGCAAAACATATATATATATATGTAGAGGTGTACACTTCAGCTGTAAGCCGCACGCAGCTGCGTGAACGAATACACAATACACACATACACACACACACAGAGACACATGTACTTGCGAAAAACACGCCACACGTGTACGTCACATGCATGCACATCAACACGAATCTATTCTCTCCTCCAAAATTGGTGTAGACGCCTCACAAAAGGAAGCCCAAACGACTCCTCCTCCTCGTCCTCGTCCTCCTCCTCCTACTACTACTGCGGGACTTTAGCGTTGGGAGCGGCGTGTATTTCTCGTGGGAGCAGCAATTGTCCACCTGCCTCCCGTGATGACGCAGCTTGAGCAGGAGAGGCAGTCACTGCCTCACGGAGAAATTAACAGGGCCCGTCTTGCGTTTAGACAAGGAAGGCACATGGGGCGTGGAAGGGGAACTGCGCCGGAACCTAGCGGCGGTGCGCGCATCGAGGCGGTACCTTCAAGCAAGCCGACGTACACAGAAATCGCTAAAATGACATACATAAATATATATGTGTGTTTACATATATATACACGTGGAGGGGGATTTGTATATGAGTGAGTGTACTCGGTCATTTTCATCCAGACGTGTGTACATACATGTAGACACGTCATATAAATTTATATACATATCTAGCCGAGAGGTAGACGTATACGTATATGTACGTGTGGACTACACATATACACATATACACAGCAACAAAGAGGAATGTAGCATAGGGACTGCTGTCCAAGTAATTGAAGTTATCCGGAAGAGATACATGCTTACGGGACGACGTGGGTGGTGTCTACTTCTCCTCTCAAAGACAGGAAGAGACGTTCGCAAGGCTGGGCATGAGTTTTCGTTTTTCTTGAAATCTGCGTCTCTTTTGGAAGTGGAACAGAGAAAAGAAGAAAAAATAGCCGGTGGGAGCCGGGGGAAAGGCGAGGGAAACGAAAGGAATTCGGACGTTTGCCTTGTCACGGGAAAAGACATCACGCGTTGGTTCTTCTCCGGTGTACGTACACCGCAGTCCGCGCGTCGATGCCGGGCGCCGGAAGACGGCGCTCGGAACCAAAACGAACGAAGGAGACGTCTCTCTGCAAACAAATTTTCTGCGGAATATGCGGCACGCGTCCGGGAGAAAAACGAAGATGCAATGAGGGGCTCAGATGCATAACACCAAAAAGAAGATGAAAAAAAAACTAAAAAAGAGGGGGGCGGGGGGGGGGGGGAAGATTTACCAACCTACACATACATATATATATGGGGAGATCTACGCGCGTCTATGTATGGACGTGTATACACATTCATATATATATGTATATGTACATAAATGTTGGGGACGGAGAGACACAGATATGAGAAATTGCATGTGAACCAAACCACGTGGAAATAGCAGTTTTAGATACGGTCACACGTATGTAGAATGCGACACATAGGGACAGCGGGACGCCTGTGGACAGAGCTCCGCTGCGGAAGAACAGAAAGAGGAATTTCAAACTTCCGTACATCTCTCCGTGGTGGCTTCACAGAAGAAGAGACACTTTCTATCACACTATAAACTCGCGCTACGACACTCAGGGACTACAGAGAGACCAGTACTGTATATACACACGTATGTACATATATATGTGTGGAATCTTAGACGACGAAATAGCAGAAGTATATACATCCGTAACACGTTAAAAAGAAAGAGAAGGACCAACGGATGTGCGCCTACAGACAGAGACAGCTGCTACTACGAAGAGCGACCATAACATCAGGAGCTTGCACGTAGGGGAAGAAAAGAAGGGCGAGAAGAGTCACGAGACACATGTATACAGACACATACGTGTGGACATTTGCGTATGCTGCCTATCAAAAAGTAACAAGCCAGCTGAAACGCGGTCGGGATACGACAACGTACAAGAAATATACGCAAGTTTGTGAGTCAACATATATATATATATGTAGATGGGCGTACAGTAAGCGGAGGGGAGGGGGGCTGGGGGAGGGACAGGGAGGGAAAGGTGGAGGACAAAATGAAGAAATGTTGAGACGGGCAGAAGTACGGTACGGGGCATAGACGAAAAGAAAGAAAATCTGTTTGCATCATTTCTTGGAGATCCTCAGCCACATGTGTGTAGATAGAGTGTACATATTTGTACTTCTGTTATACACAGACATGTGTGCCTTGCTACGTGTGAGGAGACATAATAGAGAAGGTGAGGCGGCAAGAATCTCGCGCGTGTCATACGCACCACGTCCACACAAGCATAGAGGTATGTACGCTTTACGGGTAACAGGCGGTGTGCGGGAAGTTCAGGTTCAGATGAAGAGATAGAACCAAGCCGAAATAATATGGCGACACGTGGAAAGTTCACGTCTGCACCTATAAAGGAATGTGCAGGAAAAACAACTGTGTCGCCGTCCCGCAGGAAACGAGTGAAGACCAAAACGGGGTTATGCGAAGGAAAATCAATTTTTTTGTACGTGCCGGTACGTGCAGAGTACCACCGCTGGCAAGGAATAAGGTTCCCTTCGGCGAAAGATGACGGCAGCGGTGAGAAGATGCATGCGACCAAGGCGGACGAAAAATACAAAGATAAGGGGAGGATTGCAAGAGGAAGCTGCAGAACGACAAGACAAACGAAGAGGCACTGTGTTAGAGAGAGAAGACAACGCTCGCACTGAAGAGATAATTAAAAAGGCAGATGGGCAGACGGAAGGAGGGATAAGAACTGCTATACACACCTGGGTGCGCAGCGGCTGGTGAGTTCTGCGTGCCCGGTACAGGAGCTGCCCTGGAGGCCGGGAAATAGCGAAAAGAGGACGTAGAGGTGAGAGAAAATGGAGAAAGGCGTCACACCACGGGTGTAAATGCACGGAAGAAACGGTAGAGAAACATGGAGGAAGCACTACGTGACCGCGAGGAGGGAGTAGACGGGAATATGCTGGACGGCCCAGAGAAGAAGAATGCTAGACAGCGGAAAAAACAGGGTATACAGGAAGGAGACAGACAGTCGAAACGAAAAAACTGTGTACTCAACGTGTGATTGAACCTCACCGCTGTACGGCGGCGGCAGCGGCGGCGCATGCGCAAACACACACATAGACACGCACACACTCTTCTCGTAGGAGAAGCAGAAGACGAGGTGAACAGATGAAAAAGGAGAGCTGGTGGTAAGGCTTCTCGTATTTTCTTTGTCTGCCGGTGCAGGCACTGTCCGTAGGCCCACGTACACATATGTATATATATTGAAGGAGTTGCGTCAATATGTGTAGACAGAAACGTACACTGGTACGTTACTCTCTCCCTCTCTACAGTACATGCGCCTGTGTTGTCCAAAATTTACACAAGACAAGTGTTTACTTGCTTCTCTCCGTGTAACGTGGGCCTATGTGTATCCAGGACCTATATTTACCCGACAGGAGCAATTAACAGAAAACTCACCTCCCGCTGTCGCGGTGACGATTTTCCTATGCACGCATAGGTACCGTGAGAGATGCTTATATATTCATAGTATGTATAGATGTGTGTGTTTTAGAGATGTGCGTAAATGTCCGTAGACATACTTCTAGAAAGGGCGAAACGTGTGCTACGGAAGCCCTGTACGTGTATATAGATGTAATGATATATTTTCAAGTGTAAAAGCTGTGTGCCCTTAAGTACATGACTCACGCGTTAGACATACCTTAGGCCGTCCAAAAGTGCCTGTGAGTGTACCTGGCTGTTAACATATGCACTTGTGTCCACCTTTATACATCTTAGTAGTATTCTAGAGACGTCATTCTTAAGAAAATTGTCTATATTCCGTGAGAGTGAGGGAAAAAATGTACCGAAGGAAGGCGTGTGAGGTGTTTACGGACCACCCTTAAGCATGTATGTTTGTGTGTGTATATATATAGTATATAAATATATAAGTATATAGACACGGGCGTGCAGCCGTGCACGAGGTACCACCTGTACGTATATGAGTCCAACTGGTGCAAGAGAATTTCTTGCAGCAACCGAGGAAAGGCGAGACACTCAAAAGACTAGTCCTACTAAGATTGCTGGTATTACTACTCTATACCAGCGCCTCCTCAGCCTGGCGCTATCGGCCACCGCCACTCTTACTGTTATCATTCCTATAGCCATTGCTACCATTATATCGGCTTTCGTCTCTGCGACCACAACTGCTACTATTTCGACCAGCTGTACGAACGTCCCTGCCACCGTTATTACTTGTAGGGCTCCTGCTCTCGCCTGCTTCTAATACTATTCCACCTGCCAGTATTACCGCTACTCTACTACTATACGACTACGCGGCCACTACAACTACTACTACTGTCACTGTCACTTGTCCTGATGCTATTGTACTTACAATTGTTCCCTTAGAAAAACATGAACATACCATCACAACTCCGACCGTTAGAAAAAGCATAACTACGATTATTATCACGAGGACCACTACCACAAGTCCTCCTAGCGTTACTAGTCCGAATACTATTATTGCTGCTTTTACTGCTAATACTGCCGCATCTCCATCTGGCAGTAGTTTCTATTGCTTTCGCAGCAAGTAGTGTGTTCAACGTTACTGTGAGCGCTACTTTTGTTCCAACACAATGAAAGAATACCTTTCTCCAGGGAACACGTAGAAGATAACCGTTCCCGAAAGTTCTTGCTGGATTCACAATGTGACGATGCAGGAGTTCTGTAGAAGGGCTTTTCCTGCACAACGAACCGACGTGAACTTTCCTGCAGAGAGAGATACAACATAGCGCTGAGAGGTCACTGACTACGCAAATGATGCTACACGTATCGTTGTGCTCAGCTGCAACAACGGAGAAGAAACAGGAAACTTTTGTAACTATACATCTGCACAGATGCACAAGACACAGAGTGGACATGGAGGAAACTTCCAGAACGTATTAAGTCGGAATGCCTCTTCGGCAGGCATATGAAAAAATTGTGGTAAAATGAGATGTGACTTCACCCCTACAGCATCGACGTGTAACCAACGCGCAAAACTTTTCGGCGATCCCATTTCCTAGTATATCTTTGGGGGGCTTGCACACTGAACGCTATGTGCGATATTACAACAGCCCCCTTGCAGGTGGGAAGGACGCCACCTCCATACTACTAGATAAACATATGTATGTAGATGCATACTTTTGCATCCAGGAGAATACCGTCTCACCAGAGCTTACTGCACAGCGCACAGCTGGCACTGACGCTGCCTATGCCTTCAGTGTGTATACTTAACGAGGTATACATGTGTGTACACCCCAAGTGTATCACATAGTGTTTCTTCTTTTATATGTGTACATACCCACGTATGTCAAAAGTAATGCATTACGTCGTGTCGTGCGAGCAGCCGACATCTTCCGCCTCCACCGCGCACGCCTGGTTGGGGTTAGCTACCTTTCCCCTAAGGCGGTTGTTCTGATCTGCCCCCAGACGACCTACGCAGGTGCACAGGTATCTCTCCACGTGTACGGTTGCGTCTGATGGACACAGCGTGCAGTTTGTCGCATGCGTACTCACATCTCATTGAGGCCCTGTACTTCATCACCTCTGCATGCACCTGGTTAGGTGTCTCACTCTCGTGTGTGCGCAGATACACCTATAGGTGGACTGTGCTCTACAGAAAGCTTTCACGAGTTGACAGATACACAGGCCTGCACGCCGATGGAAGACAAAATGCAGCACACTTGTGTGCAACGATCGAAGTATTTGCAGAAACGTGTTTTCATATCCTGCAGAAGTCAGTACACATATTTATTCCTGTCTCAACCTCTCCCTACACATGCATGCTGCGCGCCAACTCACGCATGTCCAGCGGCACGTCTACTACGTTTCGTGTGTATGGTCACGGACGTCGACGCATGAATTAGAAGCAGACAATCGCTGGCACCCACACTGAGGGGTGCGAAATTTCAGGTGACCGTGAAGGTGGGCTTGAGCCCTTTTGCATGCGGTTGAGTGTTCGACGTAAGAAGTAAGGATGAGCCCGCCTACAGCGGCGCTTCCGCCAGTCGCTCGGTGGTGCCGCCGGAGATTCTGTTCCCTACACATAAGTGTAAATATATGAACATATGTATATCCATACGCCTGAAGTGCTTTCTAAGTGTAAATACACATCTACAAGTCTGTCTCTATACATATGTGGATGTGTATTTATCGCTATGGGTGGTCGTTTACGTCCAGAGAGGCACCTCCCTTCGTAACAAGAGGTGCGCATACCGCCTGCCCATTGCACACCTGCAGACGCACATGGCATGTCTCATCAGCAACGCTGCCCTCCGCAGCATGCGCGCCGGTGCAAGTACAGCGTGTGCGCAGGAATCCGAGTTCGTCTGCTGCGGCTGATGCAGTAGAGCAGCCCGCCAATGCAACGTGAAGCATCATCTGCAGCGGCAGAACCACTTCTGCACATGCCGCAGCGCCAGCAGGCTGGGATGAATGAAGATGTATTTATTGCAAGCCGCAGCGAGGCGACACGAGGAAACCACCACCCGCGGTACACCCCGCTACTAATCTAAGTTATGAGATAGCAGCAGCGATGTGTTGCAGATGTACCGGCACGTGAACACACGTCTATCACTCTGTGTCACTACGAGCAACACGAATGCACTTGTATGCGTGCGCATTAATGAATGTCTACGTATATGTATCTGCAAATAATCAGCCCCTTCTTCTAGAAAACATAGATAAATCGTCAGATAACGAAGGTGCAGACTGCTGCTGCCTCTGTTTCGCGAACCCTCGCAAAATCGATCGCTGCGTGGGCAGTCGCAGCCAGTCCTTTGACAATAGCGGCAGCGACAGCAGCGGTTCCGCTTTGCCAGCAGCAGCCTCTACGTTGTTAGCATTTCCCATTCAACGCAGAAACTAGTGGCTTCTGGCTGCTTTCCACGAGTCCGCGCACCGTCTCTTATTACATACGCAGCAGCCACGCCCTGTTTTTTTCAATGTACAGCGTGACTGTAGGTGTCCTGTGCGACAGCCCACCCGCAGCAGATACGTAGGAGCCACTGCGTGAAAACGCAGTCTCATTTCACAACGGCCTAGCGATACCCCCCGCCTGACAAACTGCCACAGCAGTCCTGTAGCACCGGTAGCGGCAGCAGCAACAGTAGCAGCGCAGCAGGCAGGAACCTACGCAGCAGCAACAGACACTGCAGTACAGGCATCCGCGTCAACAGCTGCTGCAGCAGCAACTGGTATTTTTCAATAGCGATGCTTCCGTTTTAATCCCGGGCCCACATAACCAGGGAAACCCGTTGCAGCACGAGCAGCGGCATTAGCAGGACCTGCTTTACTGCAGTAGGGCAGCACTGACGTGTAGACATTACGTAGTAAGCACAGCAGCACAGCAGCAACCCTCTGGCAGCAAAATGCCCTGCAAATTTGAGTGCTTCTTTCTGGTCGACGCAGTTTGCCGCCTTCTAAAGTTGCTCTCTCTGCTTCACCGACATACCTTCCTCGGCAGGGAAGGCGTCCGCGCCTTCCTGTGCAGTGCTTCTTTCAGAAAGCTGCTGCAGCTGCTCCGCCTGCGGTGCTGCCCACCACCTTTTTCCGCCGTCTTCCCCAGCAGTGCGATTGTAACGGCTGCAGTCGACTACCGTCGTGCTCTCGCCGTTTGCTTCATCACAAGAAACCCGCTGCTGATGTGTCTGCTCTTGTGCTACCTGCCGACGTCCTCCTCTCTGGCCGCTGCTGCCGTTCCGGCGCAGCAGTTGTCGCCGCCGCTCTTTAGGACCCCGGCCACAGCAGCCGTTGTTGCTGCTCTCCCCCTCCGACAGCATCTGCTGCTCGAATCAACGTCTTCTCCTCCTCAAAGTAGGAGCGGCTGCGGCTCACGGCTTAGTTACAGTCAACACTTCACACATCACAACAGCAGTCGTGGCTCTTCCCTCTGCTACTCTTCTCCGTTTCTTCCTACATCGGCGCGGTAGCTGCTGGTGCTGCCGCTACTTCGCGTACTTTTTTCCCCTCGTAGTCTGTGGCGCTTGTTTCCATCTAAACGCGGTTGCTGCTGCTGGCCCCGCAGCTTGTTCTGCGGGGCGCGCGCCTTCCTGCTGCTCCTGCTACTGCGGACCCGGGACATCATCCGCCGCCCTACCCACAATTGATCGAGCCTGCTACTCCACCCCCGCGGCACTTGCTTTCTCAATCAACTTTCTCTTTCCTGCTGCCGCACTACGGCACCAGCTCTTTGCGTGGCTGCTACTCCTTCCCCAGCCATCCCTTTCTCAGTAACGCAGGGGAGCTGCTGCTGCTGTTGCAGCACCTCCTCCGCAGCGCGGCATCGCTCGACGGTAAACAGCAGCAGTAGCTGAACACATTGTTGCACCAGCAGCAGTAGCTGAACAGATGCCTACACCAGCAGCAGCAGCTGAACAGATGCCTACACCAGCAGCAGTAGCTGAACACGTGCCTCCACCAGCAGCAGTCGCTGAACACACGCGTACACCAGCAGGAGTAATTCTCCTCTTCCGACGAACTTCGAAGGTAATTACTGCCCGAAATTTTCGACGAGACGCAGAGAACGAAGAAGAAGAAGCGGAAGAGAAAGACGCACAAGAAGGTGAAGGTGGATAACTACAAGAAGCCTGTTTGTCTCCTCTGCTTTTTCCTGTCTCCCTACTGCTGCTGCTCATCCTGCTCTTCCAGCAGTGTCCCTGCCACACTGCTGCTACAGCTCCTCCTCCCAAAACTCATTGCGCCGCTGCTGCAGCTCTCCCCGCTGCTGCTGCAGCTTCTCCTCCTGCTCCTCCTCCCCGTTCCCCCTCCCCCGATGCTGCTGCCCTTGCAGCGGATCCGGCGTCTGTTGCTGCTGCCTGTCTCGCGGTGGCTGCTGCTGGTCTTGCGGTTGCTGCTGCTGTTGCTCCTGCTGCTCTGCGTCCTTCTCTCCCCAGGTGCAGACGGCAAGGTCAAAGGAGCCAAGCAGATCAGGCAAAGGCGTGAGTGCTGCTGCAGTGCCAGCTGCTGCGGACCCTTGGGTCGGCCGCCCCTCGCTCAGTCCAACAGTTACCGCGCCGCTGCTGCTGCTTTCGGTGCTGCAGGAGCCGCCGGTGCCACGGGTGCTGCTGCTGCCGTCCACAAAAAAGTCCATATCCAACAGCTCGTTGCTGCTCTCCATCTGCCTTCTTGTGTGCGCGCGTCGGTGATGGGGTCGCCGTTTCGCGCTCCGCTTTCCACTGCTCCTGTTGTTGCTCCTGCTGCTGCTTCTGCCGCTGCTGCTGCTGCAGATGCTGCTTCTCCTGCTGCTGCTGCTGTGATTTGTCTCGCTGCTGCTGCTGCTCCTGCTGCTGCTGTTGCTTCGTCTCCTTCGCCGTCGCTGCCGATGCTTGCTGCGCGCTCTGCTGCCCTCTCTGTCGGTTCGACGCTTGCTTGCGTGAAGGTGGCTGGATGGCCTCCTGCTGCATCTGCTGCTGTTGCGGCTGCTCCCGGAGTCCGACTCTGACTCACGGTCATACTTCTTCTCTCTCCTTACTTCTCCTTTCTTCCTTCTCCTTCTCCTGCCATGCGGCTGCTGCTGTTGTGCTTGCCCCAGTCCCGTCTGCTGCTGTCCTTTCACTGCGTCACCGAGACGCGTTTCTCCTGCTGCGGCTCCTCCTCCTTCGCCCTTTCCTCTTCGCTTCTTCTCTCTCGCGTCTCCCCTTTCTCTATCCTCTCGAGCTGCTGCTGCTGCTTCGCTTCTGCCCGCTGCTCCTGCACCTGCTGCACCGGCTTCTTTCTCCACTGCAGCGCTGTGCCCGTTCTCCTGCTTTCGCCTTCCTGCTGCAGGCCCCTGCTGCTGCAGCTGCTGCTCAGTCTTCTCGTCCACGTTGACGCTCTTGCTCGAAGAGCAGGAGGTGGCAGGAGGGCTGGCGCGCAGCGACCGCCTCCTGTGCTGTCGCTGGGCCTTCTCGTCTGTCAAAACGTGTAGCGTTTCTTCTTCTTCTTCTTCCTCTTCGTATTCGCGGCTGCTACTGCTGCTGCTGCTTCTCCGTCTGTCCCGCCAGTGTTTTTCACTTCTTCTGCGTCTTCTCCGTTGCCTACGGCGGTGCGTCTCGCCCTCCTCCTCCTCCTGATTGAGCAGCAGCAGTTCTTGTTTCGCTGCTGGAAACTTCCCAACCGCAGCCGTTGCTTCTTCTTCGCGTGGGCGTGCCAGTGTCAGCAGCAAATCCGCGCTGTCTTCGTCTCTGTGTCTGCTTCCCTCCTCCACAGAAATGTCCCCCACAGACGTCCCCACATCGCCTTCGTTACCCACCAGCAACAGCAAATTCGCCGACTTGCTGCTGCTGCCTTTCTTCTGGCCTCTTGCTTGGGTTGGACCCTCTCCTGATTGCTCCCCTTCTTGTTTTTCCACCTCCTGCGACCGCCGCGCTTCTCTTGAATGTGTGCTGGTCTTACGTGTTTCTGCATCAGCGCCCTCTGCTGCCGACGCTCGCTGCGCTGCTGCTGCAGCATCATCTTCGGACTTCTCTCCATTTGCTGCTGCTGCTGCAGCCGCAGCTCTGTCTTCTTCCTTCCCAGACGCTACAGGAGCACTGGTGTGTGTCCACTCCGCCATTTCAGCAGCAACTGCAGCGGCCTCCCGTTGCGCGCGTCTTCGCTGCTGCCACGTCTGCCGCTCTCTTCGCTTTGCTGCTCGCAGCTTCTCTACCCACTTCAAAGTCGTGGGCAAGCGTACGTCTTCTGCTGCTGCTCCTGCTGCTCCTCCCGGTGGCGCGATTCCCTCACCTGCACCTCTTCCTCCTCCTGCTCGTCCTTCTCCTGCCGCTGCGGCCGGCGCTGCGGCAGCAGCTGCCTCCTGCTGCTGTTGCTGCTGCCGCTGCTGCCGCTGCTGCAGACGTTTGAGCCGCCGCTCCTCCTCCTCCTGCAGCTGCTCTGTGCCGCCATGCAGCAGCCAGTCCATCGCAGCTTGCGTGTCATTTTCATGCCGTTGCAAAGCCTTCCTCGCAAAGCGCTCCTTAAACCCCTGAGAAGTGAGCACAGCAAGCGACAAAATATCTACCGTACACTCGTTGCTGCTGCCGCCGTCTTCTTTTTCCTGCCCCCCCGCCTCGTCGTCTCCGTCGTCTTCCGCACACTCCTGCTGCTGCCGGGACGCGCCTGCTGCACTTCGTCCCACGTCGTAGTTGCTGCCGCTGCTGCTGCTTTGCTGCTGCTGCTCGTCCTCGAGCAAAGAAAGCAAAACCAGTGGCTGCTGCGGCTTCTGCTGTTCCCCCGCCTCCCGGGCCCCCTCCTCCGCCCGTCCGTCGCAGCTCGAAGGCTGCTCCTGCAGCCGCTGCGGGACGTAGACTGCAGCGGACGCGTCGTCCTCTGAAGCCGCTGCTACTACAGCTGGACCGTTTGCTGTGTTCGACACAACTTCCCGGGTCCACTTCTCTACCAACCGCTCTGTCGCCGTGGGCAGGCTGCTGCTTTTGCTGCGACTTCCGTAAAATCCCGACGAAGACAAGTGGGAGGCTGTCTCTTGATCCTGCTGCTCTCTGCTTCCTGCTGCTCCTCCTCTTCCTCCTTCTCCTGTCTCTCCTCTTCCTTCTCTTCGCTGTCGACGCTGCTGCTCCTCCTGCCATCGCTCTTCCTCCGCCTGCTGCTCCGCTGCTGCGCGTTCCGCCAGTTCCAGCTCTACCTGCAAGCAACGACGAGAGCAGCAGGCCTCCGGCGCGCGCAGTTCCCAACCGAAGAAGCAGCCCAGCAGCGGCAGTAGTGTCGGCTCATGGCGGCCGCTCTTCTATTTGTTGACGGCAGCAAACGAAGCAGCCCCACGACAGCAGCAGCAATACCCGCAGCATACGACCACTTGCAGCTGTATGTAGCGACACAACACCCCACTTCTACGGCAGCAGCAGCACCTCAGGAGCCGCACAGCGCCTGAAGAGTTAGAGAGACAAAACGAGAGAGACGTGCAATACGTAGTGGGAAAAAAAGACCCTGCAGCACCCCCGCAGCAGCACCAGCACATATACCATATATATATATATATATATATTTGTAGGGTAAACCTCTGCATCAAGGCGATTGTGTACGTCGGAACAAATGTCTTACCTGTCGCTTCTTGCGGGAGCCACAGATTTACTTCCATACACAAGTGCTTGATATATACATCCATATAGGTACAGGCATATACCCAGGCAGCCAGCTCACTGACTATTTACATCTATGACTAACCTGTGTACCTGAATCCGTATACACATATATTATATATATATGGACGTATATACATACGTATATAGAGCTAAATAGCTGTCCACATAAATACGTATATAGGTACAGCAGCACCGGGTACGGTCAGGCTTCGGTCGCAGCGGAGCATATACAACTGTACCGGTGAGAAAGAGCGACATCCTCTGCATGTAAATATACCTCTACAGACGACCACACAAACACGTACACATCCATATATATATATATATATACCTCTCTCTCTCTATATATATATACATATGTCTACGTAACGAAGTTACATGTACACGTGTGGGTACGTCCACATAAAGTTTCACTTATATAGAGATTTGCAGTTATATATCATTTCCCTGCGTACTTAAGTCGGTTTACACATACGAACACACATATATATACACATAGCCGAGGACCCCTATATTATAGACGTGTGTGCCTATGTGTCCAGGGTACTCACGTATACATGTGCAGACACATACATGTATATACACATGATATATATACACATGTATACAAGTCTATGATACACACATTTATAGACGGGATCACAAAGAGAGGCACCTGCCCGGGTCGTGCCTTCTACGCCCCCGTAGGGAACTCCACGAACATATATATACTGCACACATGAACGGAAGACCTCCACAAACATACTTTCACGTCGAGGTCTCTACGAATACGTCCACACAGCGCCAAGAAAGAAAGGCGGACGTTTTTCGGCGTGGGACGCCGCCTGACCTGCGGAAGGAGAAGAGACGGGGTCATCTCGACCATGGGTCTGAACTCCATTCTGGCCGGGAGGACCCGGGCGACCGCATGCGCGCTGGCGGCGAAGAATTCGTACTGCAAGTATTTGATCGTCTGGAGCAGGCTGTCGTAGATATCTCCTTTGTACTCGGCGAGCATCTGCAGCCACTCGAACAGCACGTCGTCAATCTCGCGGAAACGCAGCCGGGCCGTCTCCACGCCTGCCTCTGCGAAAAGGAGCTCCTTCTCGATGTTGGCCACCTTTCCGCTGCTGCTGCTGCTCCCTCCCCCCACCGCGCCACCCGCAGCGGTCCTCAGCAGAAAGGAAGAGGAGGTAGAAGAAGGGGGACCGCCAGCCAGTCCCTGTCCTCGGCTGCTGCTGCCGCCGGCGCTGCTCTGGCTGCTGCTGTTTTCGCCGTTGTTTCTGCTGCTGCTATTCACTCCTCGTTTCCACTGGCTGTTGAGCAGCGGAGCACTGCAGCCATCGCTGCTATCTGCAGAACGATCGCCCTCTGCAGCATCTTCCTCCTCTTCCTCGGCGTCTCGGTTGTCATCGCCGTGTCTCCCGTCTCCGCTGCCGTCTTCTCTTCGTTCTTGCTGCCGCTTCTTCGCCGCCCGGTCTTCCTTGCTGTCTCGGCCCCCCAGTGACGCCGCTGCTGCTGCACGCTGCTGCTGCTCCTGTCCCTCTTCCTCCTGTTCCTCTTCCTTCCTCTTCTCCTCCTCGTCTGTCTCGTTTTCCTCCACTCTGTCTTGCTCCTTCCGCTTCTCCCTGGTCGTCGACTTGTCTTTGTCTTTTCTCCTGTGCACGCTCCCGCCTGGCGTCTCCGACGTCTCGCTGTCGTTGCTTCTGCTGCTGCTGCTTCTGTCGCTACCGGTGCTGCTGCTGCTGCGTCTACCTGCTGTTCTGCGTCTTCTAGACTGCACCCCTCCCCCCCCTCCTTCTTCAGAGTGCGCCCGCCTCCTGCCGGACTTCTTGTTGCCCACCTCCTGCTCCGCTTCCTCCTCCTGCTGCTGCAGCAGCAACCCTCTCTCTTCTCCTGCTCCTTCCTGCCGCTGCTGTTGCTGCTGCTGCTGCGGCAGCCACGACCTTGTGGGACCCTCCGACTGCTGCACGTGCTGCTGCTCCTCCTGCTGCTTGAGAGCGACCAGCTTGTTCCGAAGCGCGTCAGCCTTCCTCTTCGCAACCAGCCACTGCGATAGTCTTCTGTTCCGCGTGTGCAAGTCTTCTTTAAGCTTTTGGTTGTGGAGCCTATGCGCATGCAGCGGCTCTGCAATATTGAAGCGGATATCTCGCTGAAGCTTCGACACGGCGGCGTGTGGGGCGTCTGCGCGGCTGACGCACTGCACCGCCGCTCGGTAGACGCACGCGTCTCTGGCGATGCCAGGCTCGCTCTTCTTCGTCAGGTGCAACACTGCCGCTTCCGACAAGCTGTCCATGCCCCGACACAGCTGTCCAATCCCTTGCATATACTTTTCTACCCCCTGCTGCAGCGCGGCCAGCGACGCGTCGAAGCGGAGAAAATCTCGCACCATGCCATCGAACACCGGGTCCTGGCCTTCGAGTGCCGCCGCGGCTGCGGACTCAGACGACCCCGCAGAGAGAACCGGCGCCGCGGCTGCTGCTGCCGCTGCTGCTGCAGACAGCAGGCCGCTGCTGCTGCCTCCCCGCTGCTGCTGCAGCCGCAGCAAGAACTGCGACAAGTCGCTGCGCAGCGAAGATATCAAACTCTCCTCCGCCATCCCGGAAACGCATGCCGCTCTGTCCAGAAGACACGAAAAAGAAGAAGAGGGAGAGGGGACAAAGGAAGACGAGTAGACCACACAAACGAACAGAGGCAGTGAAAAGAGAGGAGAGGCGGCCAGAAAGAGAGAGGGAGGACGAAGAGAAGAGGACAACCAGCTCCGGAGCACAAGCCTAGAGGAATACACAGAAATGACACAGAGACGGCGCAAGAAGACCCCCGACAAGTGAAACCACAGGGAAGTGCAGAAGGACAGACGGGGAAGCGGAGAAGATTTTATCAGAGAAGAGGAGGAACAAAACAACAAGGACACACCGCGGAGAAGCAATCCGCGAGACTGGCGACACACACTGCAATGGCTGGTGGCAGACGACGGCAAGTGGACCAGCAGCGCCACTCCCAGCAGTCACACACATACATACACATACCCGCAGCAGCAGCAGCAGCTACAGGCCCCACGCCGGCCCGGAGACCGGAAGCACAGAGCTCCCGCCCGCAGCAGCAGCAGCATCAAGTGGCGGCACCGAAAGCAGAGCACAGCAGCAAAGAAGTAGACTTCAACAGGACGGAGAGTCCCCAAGCCTTCTTCTCCACGGGTCTTCTTCGTCTTTTTCTACTTCTTCTTCACGTGTATATCTACAAGCACACATAGACATACAGAGTGGCCACACTCGCACATACTACTCACACATATATACATATACACATATATATGTACAGACCGAGCCACATTCGCGTAACCGTCTCCAGAGGAGGACCGCGGAGGTTCTGACGTGGCCCAACGGAAGAGGTTGCCGCGAAAATGACTACAAAACAAGCATCTCCTACGGACGTACGACAGAAACTCGTCGGCATGCTGCTCGAGACCCCTCGTGAGATATGCATGAAGGTATCCTCTTAACCCGGTCCAATCGTATACACATAGACAGTATTCTTGATTCCCTCTACACATATATGTATATGTAGACCTACAATATGTATATATATGTGGACGTATGCGTGACCTCGCCCTACACACACACACACACACATGCGGAGACGCATTCTCGACCCCACCGGACATATTAGAAGACGCATAGAACATTCTTAGCCGAGCTCCATATGTACATATACATGGGCACACACACACACACACACTGTCGACCCCGCCCTGCAGACATACACATTCTTTACCTCGTCCTACCCATACACACGCACACGTAGAGAGACTCTTGACCCCGCCCTCCAGATAAAGAGAGGCAGTCAAACTTCTCCTCGTTGCTGGCCTACACACACACACGTAGACTTCCTCGTGGCCCCGCCCTCGACGCACAACATACGCGTCGACAGACTTCTGCCCCCGCCGGACACACACAACGTACACCTAGGCAAGACTCTGGACCCCGCCCCACAGACACACACATGACAGTGTGCGACGCTTGAAACGAAAAAGAGCAGAGAGAAGCCTGCTGCTGTCGTCGAGGCCAGAGACCCGCTGTTGAAGGGAACGCGCGAAGCGCACGGGCCTTCTACCTACCCACGTGTGTGTGCGTGTGTGGTCCACTTGCTGTCCATACTATACATCTCTACACACGCGCATCGGTACACCCGCACTCCCCATCCTGTAGCCGTCCTTTTCCCGTCTCCCGGCCTCCCTCTATTCAGCAGACGTCTGAGACGGCCCCACACACACGCATCTGTCCCCGTCTCCGCCCCCTCTCTGTGTCTCTGCCCCCCCGACACACACCTCGCGCGGGCGCACAGCAGGAGGGGCTGCAGACGGAAGAGGAAACGAGGACAGGCAGACCCTTTGCTGACGGAGTGCCGGCGCGGGAAGGTCCCCGCTCTCGCCGCGCGTTCGTGGACGGCGTCGGCAGAGGTCCCCGCTGCTTCTTCTCTTTGCGTCTGCTGTCCCAGGAGGAAGGCCACGCCCGCAGCAGAACAGGGCGTCTTTTGTTGCGCCAGACAGAGAGAAAGGAAGGGGGAGAGCAAAACAGGGGGAGAATAACAGAAGGACGCGCACATCCCAGCCTCTGTCATTAACGCGACCACTGGGTTTTTTCTCTCTCTGTGTCTCTCTACACCCACACACACATACACATAGACGTAGACATACACACAGGCACAAACATACGGGTCTATTTACTCGAAGGTAAGCCAGGTCTTCTGGCTCGAATACATCATATACGTATGATGACGCGCCTTCATCCTGCGCTCAGACGTTTGTGTCTCTGTGTGTGGGTGTGCGTGTGTCTCTCTTCGGTCACACACACATCCACGCGACGACTTTCTCAGTCCGCTGCAGCGGATCTCTCGAAGACTCTCCTACGCAGACGCATGCGCGCCCCCTCGCGTCCTCTCCTCTGCTCCGTTGTTTCTCTCTCTGTCTCGTGTCTACTACCGCCACGACGGAGACCTCTGGAGCCAACTGCAAATGCACAGGCAGTGTGCTGCCTCTGCTCTGCGTGGACAGCTCTCTCTCTTGGTCCCTTTACACTCATACACACACACACACCTGCGCAGACATATTCGAGGCGGCGCGCCTTCCCTCCTTTCTTCGCTCTCTAAATGTATACGTACACACGCATGTGTGTGCGGAGCTTCTTGTGTTTTCTCCCTGTGTCACTCGCCCTCTCCCTCTGTGTTACACATGTGCTTCGTTCTGCGCTCCTTTTTCTCTTCCGCTGTCCGCTCTCTCTTCCTCTACATACTCGTAAATATATACGCACGTAGACGTAGACGCACAGACACAAAGAGAGAGACGGACAGACAGGTACAAAGGACGTAGACCTACGTGTATGTGTCTACGTTGTAGCTACCTGGATGTCGTCCTCTAGACGCTCACTTCCCCAAGAGCCTGTTCCTCTATGTCAACAGAAATAGAAAAGAGCCGGGCTCCTCCTCCCGTTTCCTTCGCTGTTCTCTGTAGTAATTTTCACGTGCCGGACTACGCTCTGAAGCCCCGTCATCATCCAGCACATGCACTGCTCTTCTTCCTGTTGCTGCTCTTATCGTTGTCGTTGGTGCTGTTGCTCCTGTTGCTGCTGTTGCTGTTGCTGTTGCTGTTGCTGTTGTTGCTGCTGTTGCTGTTGCTACTGCTACTGCTGCTGTTGCTGTTGCTGCTGTTGCTGTTGCTGCTGTTGCTGTTGCTACTGCTGTTGGTGCTGTTGCTCCTGTTGCTGCTGTTGCTGTTGCTGCTGTTGCTGTT